>JAJPUD010000855.1:221448-250341 GCA_023553655.1 Myrmecobius fasciatus | reverse complement strand
TTCCCCTAATCCTTCTATTAGTTTATCCCTTTCCTTTTCTCCCCTCCCTCCTACCTTCCCACAAGGAGGGTCAGGCCTTTCTTTGAAGCCAAATGTGTCTGATATACTCTCTTAGAGTCCAATCTAATGAGAGTAAGGTTTACACAATACTCATCGCCCTCCATTCTTTCCCTCAATTATATTAGATCTTCTATGTCTCTTTATGAGATTTTGCCTTATTTTACCTCCTTTATTTTTACTTTATTTTGCCTCCTTTCCTCCCTCCCCCCTTTTTCTTTTTCAGTATGGTATCCCTTCCACCTCTACTTTCTTTTCCATTATTATCAAAGAAAAATCAAATTATACTGCCATTCTTTAAAGGATACCTATAGTAGAAATATAGTTCTCAAGAGTTTTCCTTTTTACCTTTTTATGCTTCTCTTGAGTTCTCTATTTGGAGGTCAAATTTTTTGTTCAGATCAGGTCTTTTCATTAGAAATAGGTGAAATTCTCCTGTATCATTGAATGATCATATTCTTCCCTGGAAGATGATGCTCATTCTAGCTGGATAACTTATTCTTGGCTGTAATCCAAGTTCTTTTGCCTTTCGGGATATCTTGTTCCAGGCCCTTCGATCCTTTAAAGTGGAAGCTGACAGATCCTGTGTAATTCTAATGACAGTTCCTCGGTAGTTGAAGTGTTTCTTTCTAGCTGCTTGCAATATCTTTTCCTTCGTGCGATAGTCCTGAAATTTGGCCACGATATTCCTTGGGGTTTTAATTTTGGGGTCTCTTTCTGGAGGTGATCGGTGAATTCTTTCAATGCCAATTTTGCCTTCTGATTCTAAAACACCAGGGCAATTCTCTTTCATGATTTCCTGGAAGATAGCATCCAGGTTCTTTTTTTCATCGTGGCTTTCAGGGAGTCCGATAATCCTTAAATTGTCTCTCCTGGATCTGTTTTCCAAGTCAGTTGTTTTTCCTAAGAGATATTTCATATTTTCTTCTATTTTTTCATTTTTTTGTTTTTGTTTAACTGATTCTTGAAGTCTTATTGAGTCATTTACTTCTATTTGTTCAATTTTAATTTTTAAAATATTATTTCCTTCAGTTATCTTTTTTAGCTCCTTTTGTAGCTGGCCAATTGAATTTCTTGATTCAATGCATTCTTTTTCCATTTTGCCAGTTTTATTTTTCAGTGAATTGTTGTCTTTTTCCAATTCACCAATTTTGTTTTTCAGTGAATTGTTGTCTTTTTCCAATTCACCAATTTTGTTTTTCAGTTCACCATTTTTATTTTCCAGTGAATTGATGATTTTTTCCAATTCACTAATTTTGTTTTTCAGTGAACTGTTTTCTTTTTCCAATTCACCAATCCTATTTTCCAGTTTTTGATATTTCTGTTGCCCTGATCTCAATTTATTTCCCCATTCTTCTTCTAGCTCTCTTTTGAGATTCTTAATGCAATCATCCAGGTAAGCCTTCTGAAAGGGAGACCAACTTAAGTCTGCCTTTGTGGCTTCATCTGGGATTGTTTTCATAATGTCAGGATCTGGGGACTGTTCTATTTTTTCTCCATAAAAGCTTTCTATGGTGAGAGCTCTCTTCTGCTTCTTGCTCATGATTTAAAGTTGGGATATTGGTCAAAAGCAGAGAAAACTGCAACAATTTATATTTGCCCTGGGGCAGTTTGCCGAGTTGACTTCCGGTCTGAGGCTGGTCGGGCTAGATTCGCACTAGGACCACGTTTTCAGCTGCTCTCGATCCACCCTTTACCAAAGGCAGATCTGCCAAAGCACCTGCCCGCAAGCAGAGCAAAGTGGCCCAGGTGTCTCCCAGGAGCTTCCTGGGTGCCTAAAATCCACTCCTCTATCGCAGCCCTGACTTCCGCCCTGGCTGGAGTCTGATTGGGACCAGCGGCCGATTTCCCCTGAGGCTAACCTTCTCCAGAGTTCTTTCAAGGTAGATTTTTGATAGAAGTGCATTGTGGTCCAAATGTTTGGCGGAGCCTTCACTCAAAAACCAGTTCGAAGGCTCACTTTGTCTGGGTCTGAGGGAAGGTCCCAGGAGTTCACAGAGAAGGCTGTCTGCAGTTCGCCATCTTGGCTCCGCCCCATAGGGCCAGATTTAAACTAAAAAAGAGAAGAGTCTTTCTGATGCCTAGTCAGTAATGATCAAACCTGGTGCTGTATCCACTGGGCCACCTAACTGCTCATATACTAAGTAGGCCCCTTTAGAACCTAGTTAAGTGGGGCAGCTAGGTGGTGCAGTGGATAGAGCACCAGCCCTGAAGTCAGGAGGATCTGAGTTCAAATCTGGTCTCAGACACTTAACATTCCCTAGCTGTGTGACCCTGGGCAAGTCACTTAACCCCAATTGCCTCAGCAAAAAGCAAAAAAAAAAAAAAAAAAGAACCTAGTTAAGCTGTTGAGAATAATTAAGTACTGTTAAAACCAATAATGCAAAATTTGATAGCCTTTTTCAGTCATCTTTCTAGATAATCTTATTTTTTGATGCTGTCAATTATCCATTTGTAGATATTTTCTAAGTTCAGTTTAATTCAGCAAGAATTTAATTTTGTTCCTTTCACATTGCAATTTTCCCATCACAGTCAGGCTAGCATAAAAAATTAAATGGAAGTAGGAGGAGGGAATTTTCAGAAGTCACAGACAACACAGAGATTAAAATGTTACCTAAATTTTACAATAAGGTACTATAAAAACTCTATAAAAGAAAAAGAAAAAATTCAGAAATCTTCCCTGGTACAAAGAGAGAGCCAAAATATTTTACTTGGGTTTTCCAGATCAAGGGGACACTATGCCTTTAATTCCTGCAATGTGGAAGGGATAACTAACCAACATATACCAGGTTCTTTGGTAAGTGCTAAATTAGAAAATAGAACCTGCCTTTAAGGAGTTTTAAGTTCTGTGCTATTCTTAGCTTTTGAGATGCTGTTTTCTCCTGATTTACCATCTGACCGATTACTTCTAACTCTCTTTTGTTGCCTCTTTGTCTATATCCCATCCCTGATTCCTTATTCTATCTCAGTGCTATGTCATGGGCCATCTTCCCTCTACATGGTCTTTCTGGGTGAGCTTAGCTTCCAGAATGGTAGCCTGTTGTAGGATCTGAGTCTGATCTCATCTCTCTGTGGCAGAAAAAGAATTCTTAGACCTAAAAACTATTTTATTTGCTTCCTCATTTATTTTATTGCTTTATATTCTATTCGCTGAGTATATCCTTGCTTAGTGTGCAAAGGTGTGTCCTCTATCAGAAACAAGAAAGGACCTATAAGGCAGTGAATACAAAGTCTAGAATTAGACTTGAGTTCATATTTTATCTTGAGACTCTTACCAATTGTGTGGCCTTGGTTAAGTTTTTTATCCTGTTTGCCTTAGTTTCCTCAGCTGTAAAGTGAGGCTCATAACAGGACCTAATCTGCAGGATTTTTGTGAAGATCAAATTAAGTAGTGTTTGTTAAAATGCTTAGGATAATACCTGGCACATAATAGATGCGATATAAATGTTTATTGTTTCCACTTGACTCCCACTGAATCATTTATGTGCTGAACAAAAAAAAAAAAAAAAAAAAAAAAAGGAATCTGTGCCTTCTCTCTATTATTTCCTACTTATCCTGTGTGTATGTATATGTGTGTATACACACACACACACACACACACACACACACACACATATTTGTCTCTTCTATTAAATTGTAAGCTCCTTGAGGGCAAGGACTGTCTTTTTGCCTCTTTTTGTATTCCCAGTGTTTAACACAGTGCAAGGTACTAAGTAGAGGCTTAATAAATATTTATTTATTGTTTGAAATATGAAAGTCACCTACTACTCTTTTTTGAGTTCTTATAGATGTCTTTCAAGAAATGAGATATCTCCCAGGCATGAATAATTTTGACTCCATCATTATCTTAGTCTCGGAGACATCTTTATTTCATTTGGGCAATCTTATCCTAAAACCCTTCCCCTTCTCTTCTTTTTCCTAGAATGCTGCATGCCTTTTAAAGCTTGCCCCCTTCATGATGTAGCCATATGGATTTACTCTAACCTAAATTTCTCAGCCTTTCCTAATCTCTTGAGTTGACAGAGTTCTTTCTTTCTTCACATGATCATGGCTACTTAACTGTTTGCATGTTATATGCCCCCAGTATGCTATCTTGAGGTCAGGGATTGTTTTTAATTTTGTTTTTTGTAGTTGCCATGCCTTACAAGTAACTTAATAAACTCTTGTTATATTGAATTGAATTGGAAACTACCAAATAAAATGCTGGTATAATCCCTGAACTTGTTCTATTTGCATTCCTCTCCTTTCTGTCTTTCCATTTCTGTTTTTCTCAGTCTTAACCAAAGATGCTTTTCCTGTTTCTTGTCCTAATATCAAAATTCTTATTTATAGCTCTGCCCCTTGATGTTTCTAGTTATCCTGAGGGCTGTCTTAGGACTGTCCAAAGTAATTTTTGATTCATTTTAATTTCAAATAAATACCAAGACCTTTCCTTCTTTGCAGAAATGTAAACTGTTTCATATACTCAGACCTAGTTGATATGTTAATTTTGGTGAATGTCTTTCCTTTGCTTCTTTGTTATAAAACATTCTTTGAGTGTGGGGAATGTTTATTGGGAAATGAAGATTATATAAAAATAAAATATATCAATAAAAATTATTTTTAAAAATGTTTTAAAAGTATTGTAGAACTTTTAGAAGGAGTTTGGGTAGCATGATATAATAACTCCAGGATATTACTACAAGAATGCTGAGAAACCCTGACTTTGATTGGAAATCTGCTAAGTGATATTTGTTGTTCTTCCGACTTCTTTACATTAGGGATTGGAAGTGGGGATGGAGATTTGGTATTGGGACAAGATGGAAGTAACCAGAGAAGAAAGATAATCTTATTTACCTTGAAGGTTTCAGGAACCTTCTTTGAAACATATCAAGATAATGGCCCTGTAATCTCCTCTTCCCCCTCCCCCCCTCAACTGAAATGGTATAAAGTAGAATGTTAAAGCTAAAAAATGTTACTTGTTTAGTAATTTTTTTCTTTTATAAAATCTTTCTGTTACAGGAAGCTTATTAGATTTCCTTAAAGAAGGAGATGGAAAGTATTTGAAGCTACCACAGCTGGTTGATATGGCTGCACAGGTACTTCTTTAAGTATATCTATAAATAGCTTGAAAAGATACCTAAAAGTTAAGAAAATATAGTGTAGAGGAGGGCTAATCATAGAATTGAATCAAGGAGACCCCACATATCACCTAATCTAACTCTCCTTCACCTTATAGAGAGAAAACTAAGGCCTAGAGAGGTTAAGTTCTGACACTAGTTAGCACTGAAACTAGGAATCCAAGTGTTCTCTTTCCTAGTCATTTGTGCTTTACGCTACATCACTGTCTACTTAAAAATTAAATTAAACTAAATAACAAGGAAAGTTTTAGAACTGTATTTGGGGCACTGCTATATCTGTAAAGAAAAATTTCTAAATTTTTTGATATATTTTGTTTCAATACAGGAAATTTTTCCTAACAAACATCCAAACAGGCAAACATTTATAAAATTCATTGCCAGAGAATATTGTTTGATTATCAGTTATTAAAAGAAAGAAAAGATGTGCCCTTTAGTTTTGGCAGTGTGATCCTGATATTGTAGTTGATCAGATTCATTACATCTTCATATTGAATTTATTTACCTGTTGGTAGTCATATATATATATATTTGACTCTACTTTCTTTGCTTATTCATGAAACCCATGGACATTAAATTTTTCTATTTTGAAATCTTTAATTTCATCAGATAAATTATAAAAAGTAAGAAATCAGTAATTGCCTTATTTATCATAGACAATGTGTAAATTATTTGGACATTTGACTCTGTAGTAACAGTTTAAAACAGTAATTTAATGGGTCATTAAAGATGACAGTGAGTATAATGGAAATGAACACTGGTTTTAAAGTTGGGAGACTTGAGTTCAACACCAAGTTTTGCAATTTAATAACTTTATAAACTTAAGCTCTCTGATCCTAGAATTCTTATTTAGAATGGAAATGATAGTGCCTGCTATTGAGGATTTCTGTGAAGTTCAGATGAGATTATGCATGTGAAAGGGAATTGCACTTACAACTTAGTTCTCCTTTATTTCTTCCAAAGCATTTTCAAACTATAATGTCATATGACAAGCCTAATTTAGTAGCATCTTATATACTTCACTGATCTGTGATTTTTTTGTCAATATGGCCTTTCCCTTTACAGGTAAGAATTTCTTTATTCAGTCAATTAGAAAGCAGTTATTAAACACCAGCTATATATACCAAGCATTGTAGTGGGCTTTAGGGAGACAAAAAATAGACTGAGGTGGTCCCTGAGAATTATTGTAGCCAAAAAATTCATCACCCTGTAACCACATTAATATTGAGCCCCTCTAAGCTTATTCAGGCTTGTCTTTGAATAATAGACAGACAGTATTTTTATTAGATCCTTATTCAAAATTTTTCCAAGTTGGTAAAGAACTTGTCAAAGCTTGCATTCTGTTGGCAAATCCTTCAAAAATCTATAGACAGTCACTTCATGATGATGCAACGGAGCAGAACTTTTATGGAGAATTATTCTGTAGTTTAGCATATATTTTCATTGACCTGTCTTTTGGCTTAATATAAATGACTTTCGACACATAGCCAAGCCTTTAGGAATTCTGGAGTCATTCCAATACTCTTGTAATCCTTACTAGTTGGAAGATGTATGAAACAATTTTTCATACACATATTCCCAGGGCACATTAAAGCATGTGCTTGGTATGCCCCTTCTGTGAATTCATGGTGGTAGTAATAGTTTATCTTCATTGGCTGTGCTTATGAATGTATATAATAACTAGATACATTAGTTTACTTAAAAGTCTTGGCCTGAAACATACTGGTGGGTATCCTTACTCCTCTTCCTTTCCCTGGACTAATGTTGGTGTAGTCAAATGACTACTCTAAATGCTAGTATCAGAATCTATCCTTATGAATGTAAGTTGAGAGGTGAGCAAAAACTTACTATGCCAGATCCAGCCCATTTCTAAAAATTTCAATTTTTAACATAAATTCATTATAATTAAATTGACATTTCTCCCATTGTTTGTTAGAAACACATTTTGACAGTCATCTGATGTATCTAAAGTAGTCTCTGAATTGTTACTGTTTCGGTTTCTTCTCAAGATTGCTGATGGTATGGCATACATTGAAAGAATGAACTATATCCATCGAGATCTTCGAGCAGCTAACATCCTTGTGGGAGATAATCTTGTTTGTAAAATAGCAGATTTTGGATTAGCAAGGCTAATTGAAGACAATGAATACACTGCAAGGCAAGGTAAAACTATTTTTGTTGTTATTCGATCATATCGGACCCTTTGTGACCCCATATGGAGTTTTTTGACAAAGATAGTGGAATGGTTTTCCATTTCCTGCATTTCTTCATTTTGCAGAGGAGGAAACTGAGGCAACGGGATTAAGTGACTTGCCCAAGTTCACACAGTTAGGTAGGTGTCTGAGGCCACATTTGAACTCAGGTCTTTCTGACTCTAGGGCCAGCACTCATCCACTGAGCCATCTAGCTGCCTCAAGGTAAAACGAATATTTAGTAAATGTTTGTTACATTATTTTAGAATGAATTTGTTTTGAATATTCAAAAGAAATACAAGTAGCAGCTAGGTGGTACAGTGGTTAGAGCACCAACCCTGAAGTCAGGAGGACCTGAGCTCAAATCTGGTCTCAGATACTTAACACTTCCTAGCTGTGTGACCCTAGGCCAGTCACTTAACCCCAATTGCCTCATCAAAAAAAAGAAAAGAAATATGTAGAAATGATTTGCATAGCAAATATATTTCTATGGGAGTTACCTCTAAAGTCAACAGTGACCTCTTTTTTTAAAAATATTTTTTATTGATTTCTTTTTTTTTAATGTTATCAAAATATCCATCTGATTTTACCCTTGTCTCCCAAAGAACCATCTTTTATAGCAAAGAATGACTTTTTTTTTCTGAACTTATTAAAACAAGCATTTACATAATAAAGCAGAATAGAAAAAAAGAGGATTGTACATGCAGCTACAAATCTATTATAATAAATAATAATTAAATAAATAATAATTTAAAATAATAATAAAAGCTATTATGTACAACTTGCTTTTATTTTTAAATATACAATAAATTTATCATGTAACTTTTTCCCCTTTTCTCTTCCCCCTTAGCCTAGAAATGGCTGCCATTAAAACACAAATATGTACATAAACGTAAAACAAGAATTACTTTTAATAAGAAGGAAAAGAAAAAAATTGACAAAACATAATTAAATACAAAGAGTCTGATATTATATGCTATGTTCCACAGAAATGAACTGATCATTTCTTTTACTCTCCTGCTGCTCTTTACTTCTTCAGAAAAGCAAGAATTGTATTTATACATATATTTGGGTGCTAAGTTTGTTCTTTGTAATTTTGTAACTTTTTTTTTCTGTATCAAATTCATTTTTTGTTTTTTTTTTTAATAAATTTTTAGTGTTTTTTGTTTGTTTCTACATTGCTTAAATTTCTCCTATATTCTTTCCTTCTTCCTCTTCCAGAAAGCATAAACAATTTTTTTAAAGGGGAAGAGACAAAAATTAACCCAAACTAATCAAGACATCAAAAAAACAAAGAAATATGTATACAAGGTTCCCTTTTCATATCTCTCTTTGGGATCATGTTCTTTGCAACCTTTCAACATTCATTTTTTCCTCCTTTCTTCAGAAAAATACATATATTTCTTTACCTTTTTAAAATATCACCGATATTTTTTAATATCCCTTAGTATCCATTTATCTCCCCATTCCTAGGGAAGCAACTCCATATTTTAAAAATGAAATTTGAAAGACAAGAAAAAAATCAGTAAAATTGATAATTTCAGAAGTCACAACAAACATCTCTACAAAGTTATGAAGGTGGGAATATCATCTTATAAATCTCTTTAGTTCAGTGATGTTTCTGATTTTGTAACATCCATTTTATATATATATATATGTATATTTTTTATTTGCAAAACATATGTATGGGTAATTCTTCAACATTAACCCTTACAAAGCTTTCTGTTACCAATTTTTTACTCCCTACTCCCCACCCCTCCCCTAGATGGCAAGATATCCACTACATGTTATTTAGTAACATCCATTTTTGACTATTTAATTTGATTGCTATTGATAATGTTTCCAAAACTATATCAGGCAATAGTGAGGAGAATGGGGATTCTTGGTTTCCCTCCTATATTTATTGGTAAAGATTCTAGCGTATTTGCCATTGTATATGATGTTGCTTTAGGTTTTAGATTAGACATTTTTTATGACATTAAAAAAGTTTCTTTGTGCTTATGCTTTGCCAGGCATTTTTTGTTGTTGTTGCTGTTTTTATTTTCACCACAAATAAGTGTTGTATGGTTTTTATTTATCTTTTGAGATAATTGACTGGTTTTTGAAGTCTTTTGGGGGGGGGTAAGGCAGTTGGTTCAGTGACTTGTCCAAGGTCACACAGCTAGCATGTGTTAAGTGTCTGAAACTGAATTTGAACTCAGGTCCTCTTGAATTCAGGGCCAGTGTTCTATTTATTGTACACCCCTATACAGTATTTCAGACTGTATAGCTGCCATGGAAATAATGTTTTATTTATAAAATTCTATACAGCAAATAATCCTGCCCTATAAGTGTTTCCTTTGGTTTATTAGTTTTTCTAAGAAAGAATGTAATTGTATGTTTTCAATATAGGTGGTAAGAATAGGGCTCTTTATGGGTTTGTTTTTTTTGTGTTTTTTTTTTTTTTTGGTCAAAAAAACACATTTGGACCCTTATGCCTTCCCCTCTTAAAAATCTGATCTAACCCCAAGCAAAACAAAAACAAAAAAGTTCCTGACTCTAGAAGAATAAAGGGATGTTTTATAAGATAAAGTTCCCTCTTTTTTTTATTAATTTATTTATTAATACTTTTTATTTGGAAAACATATGTATGGGTAATTCCTAAACATTAACCTTTACAAAGCTTTCTTTTACAAATTTTTCCCCCCTACTCCCCACCCCTCCCCTAGATGGCAGGATATCCACTACATGATAATTATGTTAGAATACTTAAGAAATCGAATATATGTATAGTTATTGCCATACATCATTTTTTGTGCAGGAGAAATCGTATCTACCAAAAATAATAATCCGATAAAGGAAATACAATGCAAGCAAACCTCAATAGAGAGCATGAAAGTGTTATGTTGTGGTCCACATTTCACATCCCTCTCTCTGGGTGTATATGGCTTTCTTCACTGAACAATTGGAACTGGTTTGAAGCATTTCACTGTTGAAGAGAACCATGACCTTCAGAATTGATCATCATGTAGTATTGTTGTTGCCGTGTATAATGATCTCCTTGTTCTCATTTCACTCAGCATCAGTTCATGCAAGTCTCTCCAGGCCTCTCTGAAATCGTCCTGCTAGTTGTTTCTTACTGAACAATAATATTCCATAACATTCATATACCATAATTTATTCAGCCACTCTCCAATTGATGGGCATCCACTCAGTTTTCAGTTTCTAGGCACTACAAAAAGTGCTGCCACAAACATTCTTGCACATGTGGGGCCCTTTCCTTCCTTTAAAATCTCTTTGTGATATAGGCCCAATAGAAACACTGCTAGGTCAAAGGTTATGCAGAGTTTGATAACTTTTTGAGCATATCTCCAAATTGCTCTCCAGAATGGTTGGATCCGTTCACCATTCCACCAACAATGTATCAGTGTCCCAGTTTTCCCACACCCCCCCAAATGGAGGAATTTATATTTGAATTCTAGAGGTAATAAGGAGACATTGCAGGGTGTGTGTGTGTGTGTATTGATCAAATATGTTATTAGGAGAAATAGATAACTAGCATTTGATTGAAAGATGGACTGCAGTGGGGAGACATGGCAGGCAGACCTGTCCCAGACTGTTGCAATAGTCTAGGTGTGAGATGATAAAAGCTTGTTACCCTAATGATAGCAGTGTCAAGAGAGAAAAGACCATGTGTGAGAGATGTTATGGAGATTAAAATCAAGGAATATTGATATTAGATAAGGGGTTGGGGGGAGGGAGGGAAAAAATAAAGGGTAAAGATTGACATTAGATTTCAAGGCTGGGTAGCTAAGAAGGTGGTAGTACCTTTAACAATAATAAGGAAGTTCAAAAAAAAGGGGAAGGGTTTGGAAAAGAAAATATCTAAAACACAGTTGCAGGTGCCAATCTGGAGATCATAAATTAGATGATAAATTGAATACATTTTACCTGATAAAATCACAAAATGAAATAATATGAAATAATGACAGGCAGATTATAGACTGAGGACCATTGGCCCGATTGTTTTTAAACTTCAGAGGGCGCAGAGTGGTTTTTATACTTTTGAACAAGATTTTATTTTACTTAATTCAATGCAGAATTGATTATTAGCTTGCCAGCCAGATCTGACCAGATTTGACCCTCAACTATATATATATATATAGTTTGCTGACACCTGTCATAAAAGAAGAGAGAAAAGAACCCTATAGTTCACCCATTATTGACATATGTGACCTGGATGAAAATCCCCCAAAGGAGACTGAGAAGAAGGGATTGGTATTGTGAGGAGGAAAACTTAAGTGAAACCTAACAAAAAGAGAATATCTTTTTTTTTTTCCTTGACCTTTGCAAAACTTTATTTTTTTGTTCCAAGCTTTTCCCCTCCTCCCTCACTTCC
Source organism: Myrmecobius fasciatus (assembly GCA_023553655.1). NCBI lineage: Eukaryota > Metazoa > Chordata > Mammalia > Dasyuromorphia > Myrmecobiidae > Myrmecobius > Myrmecobius fasciatus. Next base: position 238,597 of record JAJPUD010000855.1, on the reverse strand, counting down.
CACCCCTAGATGTCAGGTAATCTAATACATGCTAAATATGTTAAATTATATGACAAATCCAATATATGTATACATATCTATACAGTTATCTTACTATACAAGAAACATCAGATCTAGAAAGAGACGGAAAAAAAAAAAAAAACAACCTAAGAAGGAAAACAAAATGCAAGGAAATATTCACAGAAAGGGTTAAAATGCTGTGTTGTGGTCCACACTCAGTTCCCTCAGACCTCTCTCTGGATGCATATGACTATCTTCATCGCTGAACAATAGGAACTGGTTTGAAACATATCATTGTTGAAGAGAACCATGTCCATCAGAATTGATCATCATATAGTCTTGTTGCTGTGTATAATGTTCTCCTGGTTCTGCTGATTTCACTCAGCATCAGTTCATGCAAGTCTCTCCAGGCCTCTCTGAAATCATCCTGCTGGTTGTTTCTTACAGAACAATAATATTCCATAACATTCATATACCATAATTTATTCAACCATTCTCTAGTTGATAGGCATCCTTTCAGTTTCTAGTTTCTTGCCACTACAAAAAGGGCTGCCACAAACATTCTTGCACATGTGGGTCCCTTTCCCTCCTTTAAGATCTCTTTGGGATATAGGCCTAGTAAAAACATTGCTGGGTCAAATGATATGCACAGTTTGATAATTTTTTGAGCATAGTTCCAGATTGCTCTCCAGAATGGTTGGATCCATTCACAGTTCCACCAACAATGTATGTATCCCAGTTTTCCCACATCCCCTCCAACATTCATCATTATCTTTTCCTGTCATCTCTGCCAATCTGACAAGTGTGTAGTGGTATCTCAGAGTTATCTTAATTTTGCATTTCTCTGATCAATAGTGATTTGGAGCACCTTCTCATGTGACTAGAAATAGTTTCAATTTCTTCATCTGAAAATTGTCTGTTCATATCTTTTGACTATTTATCAATTGAAGCATGGCTTGAATTCTTATATATTTGAGTCAATTCTCTATATATTTTAGAAATGAGGCCTTTATCAGAACCTTTGAATGTAAAAATGTTTTCCCAGTTTATTGCTTCCCTTCTAATCTTGTCTGCATTCATTTTGTTTGTACAAAAACTTTTTAACTTGATATAGTCAAAATTATCTATTTTGTGATTAATGATGATCTCTAGTTCTTCTTTGGTCACAAAGTCCTTCCCCCTCCCCAGGTCTGAGAGGTAAACCATCCTACATGTTTATAATATCATTCTTTATGTCTAGATCTTGAATCACAAAAAGAGAATATCAAGGACAAGAAAAGAATCAGGAGTGTTAGAGGCTGCAGAGAGGTCAGAAAAGATAAGGATTAGGAAAAGGCCATTAGATGTAGTAATTAATAAGTTATTAATAACTTTGGAGAGAGCAGTTGAATAATGACTTCAGAAGCCACACTTTTTTGAAGATAGAACCTGTATATGTTTAGGCAGTAGGAAAAAACCAGTAGACGGGGAAAAGATTGAAGATAAGTGAGAAAGTGATGATGATAGAGGGAGCAGTCTGTTAGAGAAGGTGGGATAGAATAGGATGTTTAATTTTTACCATATTTATTAAGTTTTAATTATGTAATGTTTCTTTGAGGAAATTGTGTCATAATGGATCAAGTAGCAGACCCTAGTTTTAATCTTGGTTCTGTCACTGATGTGTGATCCTGAGTAAATCTTAGCCTTTATTTCCTTTTTTATCCCACTTAATGTTATAGTCTAATCCCACTTAAGTTGTAGTCTAATTCAGTGCATATGGAAAAGATTAATATGAAAAAATGGAGTAGTGACATGTACATGCCCGTAAATGTCTTTAACTTTATTCACTTGGTAACATAGAGGTACTGAAAGATGTTTTGTTTTGTTTTTTTTAAATAAAAGCTTATTTATTAAAAACATGAAATTGGGGGGAGGGGGCTCAGAGAACCCGAGAAATAGTGCTGGCTATTTTCTCTATCTCCAACTACTACTCGATCCCTGTATATTCAAAAAAATTTTTTAAATGTTTTTTCAATTTGATTCCATTTAACAGAAACCTATTTTATCTCCCACCTCCTCCTTTTGAAAAAGAAAGAAAAACAAAACCCTTGTAACAAATATGCTTAGTCAAGGAAAACAATTCCTGCAATGCCATGTCCATATACATGTATTTCATAAAATATGTGTGATTCAATCTGCTTCTCTTATCTTAGTCTCCTCTTATCTATCACCTCTTGTCAGGAGATAGGTAACATGTTTCATCTTTAATTCTTTGGAATTTGGTTGGTGCTAATTATGTTTTTCAAATTTTTTTCTTTACTTTGTTGTTACTCTAAATTATTTTCCTTATTTAGACACATTTCTAAGTTTCTTTGAAAATGTCCCAATCATAATTTTTTACATTTCAATATTATTACATTTCATTCATATACCACAATTCATTTAGCTATATTGTCACCACAAAGATAATTGTAATAAATATTTTTTGTTAAGGGTCCATTTCCTCTGTATTTAATGTCTGGTGTATTATCAAAAAGTTAGTATTGCTGGGTGGTCATTTGTATATGTGATAATCTTTTGGACTTAGTTCCAAATTGCTTTCCAAAAGTTTCTTTTAAATACAGCACACAACTAGCCAGTCTCTCTTTATTTCTTCATTATTCCCCTCTTCCCCTTTCTTTTCAGCTTTCTGGCATATTCTATCTTCCTATCAGTGTATCCTGTGCATCAGCAGACTTGAACCACTTGTCATTCCCAAAAGTCTTGACCCTTCCTGCTTTTATTTATGGAATTAACCACTTTATTTGCCTACCCAACCTTCCACTCCCAGCTTATTTTTCTGAGTTTCATTCATGTGTTTTTCTGAAATCTTTCCTAGTACATCAGCTAGATGCTTCTTTCACACTTGATTCTTTCAAAATTTTCAAAATATTGAAGCATTTCATTGTGGTGGAGTTGTAAAAATGAATCGACCATTCTGGAGAGCAATTTCAAAGTACGTTCTAAGGGCTATAAAACTCTGCTTATCCTTTAATCCAGCAGTGTCACTATTGAGTCTGTATCTCAGAGAGATTATTAAAGAAGGAAAAGGACCCATGTGTGTAAAAATATTTGTGGCACTCAAGGGCCTGGAAACTGAATAGATGCCCATCTGTTGGGGAATGGCTAAATAAGTTTTGGTCTTTGAATATAATGGAATATTATTGTTCTGTAAGAAATAATGAGCAGCAAAAAGTTATCAAACTGTGCATACCCTTTGACCCAGCAGTGTTTCTACTGGGCCTAAAACCCAAAGAGATCTTAGAGGAGGGAAAGGGATCCACCTGTGCAACAATGTTTGTGGCAGCCCTTTTTGTAGTGTCTAGAAACTGGAAACTGAATGGATGCCCATCAATTGGAGAGTGGTTGAATAAATTATGGTATATGAATGTTATGGAATATTATTGTTCTGTGAGAAACGACTAGCAGGATGATTTCAGAGAGGCCTGGAGAGACTTGCATGAACTGATGCTGAGTGAAATGAGAACCAGGAGATCATTATACACGGCAACAACAAGACTATATGATGATCAATTCTGATGGACATGGCTCTCTTCAACAATGAAATGCCAGTTCCAGTTGTTCAGTGAAGAAAGCCATATACACCCAGAGAGAGGGATATGAAATGTGGACCACAACATAACATTTTCATGCTCTCTATTGATGTTAGCTTGCATTGTGTTTCCTTTCTCTGATTTTTTTCTCTTGCACAACAATGATAAATGTGGAAATATATATACATATATTCGATTTGTCAAATATTTTAACATAATTAACATGTAGTGGATATCCTGCCATCTAGGGGAGGGGTAGGGACTAGGGGGGAAAAATTCATAACAGAAAGCTTTGTAAGGATCAATGTTGAAGAATTACCCATACATATGTTTTGCAAATAAAAAGTTTTAATTAAAAAAAGAGAGAGAGAAAGAAATGATGAGCAGGCTGATTTCAGAAAGACTTGGAAAGACTTACATAAACGGAAGCTAAGTGAAGTGAGCAGAACCAAGAGAACATTGTACATAGTAAAAACAAGATTATGTGATGGACTTGGTTCTTCTCCACAGTATGGTAATAATTCAAGGCAATTTCCACAGATTTAAAATGGAAAATGCCATCTGCATCCAGAGGGAGAACTGTGGTGACTGAATGAGGATTAAAGCGTAGTATTTTCACTTTTGTTTTTCTTTCTTGTGGTTTTTTTCCCCTTTGGGTCTGATTTTTCTTTCACAACAAGACAAATATTAAAATATGTTTAAAAGAATTGCACGTATTTAATCTATATCAGATTGCTTGCTGTCTTGGGGAGTGGAAGGAGGGAGAAAAATTTGGAACACAAAAACTTACAAAAATGAATATTTACATATGAATACATGTATCTTTTACATGTATTTAGAAAAAATACTATTGAAAAGAAAAAATTATTGAAGCATTTATAGCAAACATACTTGTGGGTTTGATCATGTTACTTTATATGATAGTTATTTGTGTGCATTTCTTAATTTCTCAGGCTAGATTATAAGCTAGGGCAAGGATTCTGTCGTGTCCTTTTGAGCATATAACACATTGTGTTACATATAACAGGAATTAATATTTGTTGAATTAATTTCTACTTTTTATACAAATTTATTTAAGAAATTTTTTATTGATTTTAAGTAGTATTTCATTCATTTTAGGTGCCAAATTTCCAATCAAGTGGACAGCTCCTGAGGCTGCATTATATGGCCGTTTTACAATTAAATCTGATGTTTGGTCATTTGGAATTCTGCAGACAGAGCTTGTTACAAAGGGTAGAGTGCCATATCCAGGTAAGCATGGTTTTAAAGTCTTGGTTGTTCCATCGATTATTATTGCTATGTGTATATTAAATTTAGATGTTATATATTTATTATATGCTGTATCCCTTTATGGAATCATCAGTGAAATCCTAGGACTAAACTAAACATAAGATATTGTATCTGGAATGCATTCCCTTCTTCATTTATATTTCTCCTCATATTGGTTCCTTTCAGAACTCTAATCAAACACAACATCAGAACTTTAACTCATCACCCCAATTATGCCTTCCATCCCAAAATTGCCTTTATTGAACTTTATATGTTTTATAGATAAGTTTCTAACCTGGTAATCCTTCTGTGTTCCATCTAACAAGATGAAAGGGAAAGGAAAAAAAGGAAGAAAGGCATAAACATGCATATATAAACCTTTATATTTTTTGTAAATCACCAACTATGTGACTGTAGTCTCAACACTCTATCACTGGATTTACATATAATTTATCTATTCACTACTCTACCACATCCTTCCATGAAATGAAAAACACTATAAAATTTTACCAAGATTTCAAATAGCATTTGTTATTTTTCAGAACACAGCCCCACGTGATCTAGTTTCTCAAAGATATACAACAGAATCTGTTTTATTTGAATCTGGATCTGTTGGTCAGAATGACAAATTTTAACTACAATAGCTCTTAAAAGTTATCTGCCAATTTACAAAGGGGTGGGATTTTTTTCTGTAGAGGGAATACCATCACCAACAAAATCAAAGATCCTTGAAGTATTCTGTTAAAAAACCTTCAATACATACACATACACTAAACTATATAATGACTAGTATGGTTAAACATTGGGACATTTGCTCTAAGTCATATAATGTAGTTGCTAGTTATTATACATGCCTATTTCATGGGTTATCAGTTTTCAAGGACTTACACTGTAATAAATTATCTTTAGTAACAAAGCTTAAATAAATATTTTTTCTTTGATGTTTAACATCTTAGAAGTTCTTTAAATATGTAAAGTAGAGCCATTAACTTAATATCCATAAAAATATTTTAAAGTCAGGGTTCATATGCTTACTGAGCCTTAGTACCTTTGTAAAAGAATTTTTATTTTGTGTTATTTTCATTTTTATAAACACCAATAACATGTATATTTCTGTATAAAAGCACAAAAATAGAGAATCAGTTGTTAAACTATAAATTATCACATGTACAGTTTGCTTTTAAAAAATCATAAATTCAACATGTTAGATTCAAGGCTATCATTGTCCCTCTGAACATCCTTTGAATCCCTTCTGTATATATTTTTTAATTTTTTTTATTTTTCCCCTCAATTATATGTAAAAACAATTTTTAACATTGAGTTCCAGATTCTTTCCCCTCCTCCCTCCCCAGCCTACTTTGAGAATGCAAGTAATTCAATATGTTATATATGTGTAGTCATGCAAAATATTTCCATCATCATTGCAGGGAGAAAAAACTGCAAAAAAAAGAAAGAAAACATAGACAACTCCTCTTTCCCCCCTCCCCCCAAAAAAAGCCCTCAAGAAAAATAAAGAAAATTTTAAAAGTCTACTTCTATCTGAATTCAGATACCATCAGAATTTGGTTATGGATAGCATAGAATTATTGAGTTGTCATTGTATTGCTGAGAATAGTTATGTCATTCACAGCTAATGTTCTTACAATATTGCTGTTATTTTGTAGACAGTACATTTCATTTTGCATCAGCTCATGGAATTCTTCCAGTTTCTTCCAAGAGCAACCTGCTCATCATTTCCTATAGCACAATAGTATTCCAACACAATCATATACCTACAGTTTATTCATCCATTCCACATTTGATGGGCATTCCCTAAATTTCCAATTCTTTACTCTCAAAAAAGAGCTGTTGTAAATTTTTTTGTACATATAAATCCTTTTCCTTTTTGTTCTCTCTTTTGGCATACAGATCTAATAGTAGTATACATATTTATAGCCCTTTAGATATAGTCCCAAATTGCTTTACAGAATGGTTGAATTTGTTTACCACTTCACCAACAGTTTGAACCTAGTATTTAAAGTAAATCATGATTTTAAATAATACAAACAGGTAAAGATTGCAAGAACTTATTAAAGTATTTTTAAATTTTACAATGGGTTTTTAAATACAGATATCTCATCCTGTAACTTTCTTCTTTCTAACAAAAAGAAAACAAGTTGATTTCCACTCAGAAAGAGGATAATAGGATCTTATTTTGAAGTCAATAAGGCATATATAGCATTCCACAAAATTGTTTATCCTACCTTTGCTTAAAGACATGCCCTGAAAAGGTATTCTTTGTTCCCAGTGCAACCAATATTATTCACATTTTTTTTCTAATTAAATAATTATACTTTTTGGAGAAAGTTATTTTGAAACTTGGGAGTTTGAAAAATGGCAAGAGAAATGGGAAGCAAGAAGTGATAACCTTTTTTAAAAGAGGTGATGGACTCAATATATAGAATGAAACATTCATTTTTGGATATAATATAACAGGAATTTGTTTTGCTTAACTATTGATATTTGCTATAAAGGTTTTAGAACAAATAAATGCTTGTTAACTAAAAGAAAAGTTAGTTTAAAATTTATTTTTAAAATAACACTGCTTCATATTTTAAAATACTAAACATTTGATCATTTTGATCAGTTTTATTTAGGCTACTATTCCTCTATTCCTCTACTAAAATCCTACTTTGATGCTATGTCATGGCATAAAGCCAACTCTAATTTCTTAGTTCTGCCAGTAAAAATAAGTGGTATAGTTAATAGGGAGTTGGGCCTGAAATCAGGAAGACTCATCTTCCTGAGATCAAATCCTGCCTCTGAAACTTACTAGCTGTGTGACTCTGGGCAAGTCACCTGATCCTTTTTAACTTGTCTGTAAAATGAGTTGGAAAAGGAAATGGCAAAGCAGTCTAGTATCTTTGTCAAGAAAACCCTAAATGGAGATACAAAGGGTCAAATATGACTGAAACAACTTAACAAGAAGATGGCAGTTAACCAGTGAGATGTAGAAATTTTAAAAGATCCTACCAAACCAAAATATGTAGACAAGATGACTTATTCTTTTGTCTAGGGATCAGCCTACCTAAGTTTAGAGAGTTTTTCATTAATAAAAGGTTCATTATCAAGGGATGAATCATGAAACTCTATACTAAGACATAGAAAAGAGCCATAATCTCTGTTTATATCTCTGTAGGAAATATTTCCTGAAGTACTTCAATCTACATTTGTTTTCTGGTAGTGATGATAAGCATCCTTCATAAAAAGTGGCATTTATAATAAAAATCAGAGTTATTGAGACAAACCAACTTTAATCAAATTCATGGCCCTTGGACTCTTTTAAATAATCATGATTGAAAATAATAACTGCCTTGGAAGGATAATCTTCTGAGGTGGAAGGGAAGAAAGAAACAAGCATTTATTAAGTGCCTGCCATTTGCTAGGCTAAGTGTTTTACATATATCTCATTGATAGAATTGTTGTTTGATATTCATTCTGGAAGAGGCCTAGTGACATCAGGAAGGTGAGTCTAGATTTGTAAAAGAATTAGATTTAAGTGAGCAGAGCTGTGCAAAGTCATCAGCCTTGCTCTTTTTGCGTCATCTGAGTCCAGCGACAAGATACAGGTCAGGGCAACTGGAGATGACCCCAGAGGCAGAGAGACCTTTTTTAAGCTAAGGCCTTTCCCAGGTCTGTTTTGTCTGAGGTAGCATCTATCCTAATACTTATTGATACTTGAAACTTGAAATAGTGAAGTGTAGACAGTATGGTATAATAAAAAGAGCATTAGGACAGAAATCATAAAGATAGTTTATATTTCTGATTCTCTACTATTTCTGAAGTTTGTGATTTTGGATAAGTCATTTAAGTTCAGCAGATTTCCTCATCAGCAGAATGATTAAGAAAAAACCACCCCAAACATTGTCTGCTTCACAGGATAATTATCATGAAGATGAAAAGAAACAGTAATATATATATATAAATAATTTGAAACTATCACTGATATCTAAAATGTTGCTTTATTAATAAGAAAGCCATCAAGTCTGGGTAAAACATTGAAGCAAAAGACAGCCTAGTTTTCCTACTCAAAAAAACAAAACAAAACCTAACTAGGAGGGAAACCTTGGGATTTTGACCAAAATTGAAACGATTGCTATTTACATGTACTCTGAGACGTATCTAAACCCAGACAATGGCCAAGTGAGAAGTTAGGGCTGGGACTTATTATTGGCCTAGCAGTGAGAGCTGTAGTGATATGGACTAAAGGTTTGGTCAGATCCTATTAAAATAGGCTTTGTCAAAGGCTGGTTTTCCAGAACTCTATTTCCAGAAATAGTTAGCAACATCACACCTGCTCCAATTCAATTTAAATTTAAATTAGCAAAAAAAAAATAGGATATTAATAATCATTTCTTAAACTTATATTATTAAGAAATACTGCAGAATTTCATTAAATATGTGTAATTTTCATGTTTATTTACAAGTGGTAGTATCATTCAGTCATTTCAGTTGAGTCAGACACAACTGACTCCATTTGGGTTTTCTCAGCAAAGGTATTAGAGTGCATGGCTATTCTTCTCTAGCTATTTACAGATGAGAAAACTGGGGCAAACAAGGTGAAGTGACTTGTATGAGGTTACACAGCTAGTAAGTATCTGAGGCTTGAGTTGAGTCTGCAAAGAGGAGTCTTCCTAATTCTGGCCCCTGCAGTGTATCCATTGTGCCACTTAGATGCTCCTAATAGGGACCTAGAATTAGAATCACTCGTTCTTACATCATAACTATATCAAGAAGTCGTGTGATCTTAAAGTAATGTTTTTTCTCAGAACAATCAGGCTCTTCGTAAAATGTTTTATTATATTGTTTATTTTCTTATTAATAATAATAAGCAACATTTTAGATATCAGTGATAGTTTCAAATTATTTTCATATATATTACTGTTTCTTTTCATCTTTATGATAATCATCTTATGAAGTAGACAGAATATTAGTTGTTTTTTTTAATCATGTTGCTGATGAGGAAATAAAATCTAAGTTCAATTAATTTATCCAAAATCACAAAATTCAGAAATGGCAGAACCAGAAATATAAATTATCTTTATGATTTCTGACCTAATGCTCTATTTATTATACCATACTATGACCTAATGCTCTATTTGTTATACCATACTATCTCTACTATATTTCAGGTTTGGGGTATCAGTAAGTGTTAGATTTATAACTTAACTGAGGATATTAATATCCTCAAGAAATTTATATTTACAGCCACAGATCTTTGAAATTGCTTATATTATAAATTCATGGTGACTTTTAATAGTATTAAAAAAATAAAATGTCATTTTGGTACATTTGATACATTTTGATACATTGAAGCTTTCTTACTTAGAAAATGTTAATTGCCCATTTCACTTTTGTTGCATTTTTAAACTTAGTCTGTTCCCCCAAACAAATATACTTGACTACACACTCTATCCTATCTCCCAAATCTTATATTTGCTGCTTTAAATATTTTTGTACTAGGGATGGTAAATCGTGAAGTACTGGAACAGGTAGAACGGGGATATAGAATGCCTTGTCCTCAAGGCTGTCCAGAATCTCTCCACGAGCTGATGAACCTTTGTTGGAAGAAGGACCCTGATGAAAGACCAACATTTGAATATATTCAGTCCTTCTTAGAAGACTACTTTACTGCTACAGAACCACAATACCAGCCAGGTGACAATTTATAAGTCACAAGCCTATACTTATATGCACAAATTTGCCAAAATGTAAAGAACTTGTGTAGAGTTCCTCACTAATATAAAGGAATCTAAAGAAGAAGATCTTCTCCACTCTGCATGCTTTTCATGGCAAACTGGAATTCCAGATATGGTTGCACAAAACCACTTTTTCAAATGTTAAACTCTAAAGAACCAATGATGCAATTTTCCAATTTATTTCAGGGTCCAAAGGAGGTTTAATTAAGATAATAATGACAGTATAAGTTGGCATGATAATGAATAAACAACAAGGCTACTATTTGTAAATCCTTTCCTTTATTTCCCTCAAACTCAAAAATTTCAACCTTAGGGAAAAATTGTTTAGCAATTATGTATAAATCTGGGAGATAAACACTAATGTAAAATGACACTACAGTATAATTATAAGCCAAGGAACTTTTTGGTATGGGACCAAACACTTCCATTCCAGTTCTGTAAAATTTTATCCATTCATAATTTTAAAAAAATTTATCATTTTTGATAAACTCACAACATTGATTTAATTTTTCTTTTTTTTTTGAAGAGAAGAAAAATTAATCTGAATAGCATATAACTTGATTAAATGTTAGATGTCAGGCAGTGAAATTGGAAAGCATAATGCACTGTTAATACTTATTTTAATGTAACTGGAAAGTAGCATGAGAGATTTTTCTTTTTAATTATGTTTTGATTAGCTCAAATTAGAATAATGAGGTATCTAGGAAACATGCTAATATTTTATAAGGTTTATGATAATAAAAGTTGAGAATTTGTGACTTGAAACCATACCTTACAATTTGAGGGGAGTTATTAATCTTTAGTTGGTAAGAAGAAAGGAAAAAAAGGCCAATTTTTAGACAGTGCATTTTTTTAAAAAATGAATTTGGTACTGTGAGATGTAACTATGTACTCATGGTGATGAGTGCCACAAATGTAAAATGTCACTAGTTCAGGGATTTGAATGATTGCACTTTTGCTTTTCTTGAATATCACGTTTAACAGAGAGGAAGATGTATTTAAGAGAAAAATGGGGGGAAATTAAAAAAAATATATATGGGTAGAGGGACACAGTGTTTAATGTTGGCTTAATATAGTGACAATATGGCTTTTCTGGCATTCAAAACATCCCACATTGTAACTATTTTCTATGTTTTCAGAGATAGGTAATGTGACTGAGGGGTTGAGGTTCTGTGGCTTTATTTTTAAAATATAAACCCAACTCTGTATTGTCCCCTTCAAAATAGTTAACATGGAAAGTTATATATACTCTTTATTACAATAATGCTGTCATTATCCAAAACATTTTTGGAACCCTTTGGTTTGGAATTGCCTTCAAAACATCTTTTCTTTTGAATGTTCCCAAATGATGACAGTTCTTAATCATTTATTATATGAATTTTCTTTTTGAAAATAGCTCAAAGTTCAGAATTGAGTATGATGAATATAGTAGATGATCAAGTTGGATGACAACTCTTAAGGGTTACTTAGGTTTAAAAGAGAGATAGATTTAACTGTAAGTAAATGAAACTAGCTTTCTTGTGTGATTTACACACTGGCTTTGAAGGTAATTCCACAAAAGAAGTTCCCCTTGTAATAAATGTTGTTTTCAAAGGAGGTGTCTTTAAAAGGACCTCATTTATATTATATTTAAAAAAAAAAAGATTTCTTTGCAGTCTTACCTTGTATTAAGCAATAACATCATGTCTCTACAGTTTGGGAATGAAGTTTATAAAAACTTTGTTACCTGAATAAATCATGAAAATTTTTATTTATGCTATGGTATCAGCTGAAATTCAAGCAATTTTTTCTAAATGATTAAAAATATATTAATGCAAATGGGCAGTAGAATTCTGGTACTAAAAATTATGATTTTTTTTCATGTTTACATTACCTACTTAGTATTGAATCCCTCTACCAAATGGATCTTTCTAAGAATAGTGCCATCATATTTTCCCTTATCTTCTATATTAACCTGTGATATCAGATTTTTAAAGGGCTTTATGTAAACTATGAAATTGTAATTTTTCTAAGCATTTAAAAAGGGTGACACTATTATATGTTTATGTACTGATGTCATTAAAGAAAAAAAAAAAGCCAGAAAATGAGGCTGGTATTCATTAGGTTTTAACTGAATGGAAAAGTTCCTTGTAATAACATTTGTATAGTAAAGAAATTAAACACTAACTTAATATGTATTCATTTTAAATGGTTATGTATTTTTAAACTTGTTTGAGAAAATCAACTTTATACATTAAAGATTTTTTTTTTCCAACAACTTTTCATCTCGAAAATCTTAATGTGGAATTTACCCTAACCAAAAATGAAAGTTGACAGGAAAAAAACAAAACAAAAACAAAAACAACAACAACAACAAAAAAAAAAAAACGTAGCACAAACACTTTTTAAAACTGAATAATGGTAGCCTGAAACTTAATATTTTTATAAAATATTGTAATAATGACTTGTTTTTGTGGATACACTTGAAAATAAAAGTTCTCCTTGAATGCAACTGCTACTGTTCAAGTTCTCTTTCTCATAAAAATTCTATTAGTATAAAAGAGTTTTTTTAAAATAAAAGTTTATTTTATTTTATTTAAGACATTTTGCATTACATGGAACTGAGGGACTTGTTAGTTATTGCCTGATTTAATCGTAACACTTTAAAACTTAATATTTCTCTCTCAGCTGTCTAGTCACCATAGTTAATTTTTCATGCTTATTTCTCCACAGATATTCATGTGTGTGTGTGTGTGTGTGTGTGTGTGTGTGTGTGTGTGTGTGTGTGATGTAGGACAAAGTGAGAAAAATAAAACATTTTTATACAATAATTACTTTTTGTTCATGAGAAATTAAATAGTATATTCTAAAAGTAAAATACATTAATACCTATTTGGTGCTGTGTGTGTGTGTGTGTGTGTGTTAATTTAAATAATAGAAATGATGAAAATTATATGAAGTTTTTTTTAATTATGTTTCAGGTGACCAATTACAATCATTTACTATCTTTTAAATTTATAGAGATGGTATTACCTTATTGTTGTACATATAAAGCCATTTTCTATGGAATAATTTAAGAAAATGGGGGTTTTTAAAAAATATTTATCAATACATTTTTCTTTACCATTCTTTTTCATAATGACTATCTTCTCCCCTACTCCATTAGAACTTCTATTTAAAACAAATAAGTAGAATTAAGAAAACCCAAGTCAGCTCATTGGCCATATGTGTTTCATGCTATAGCTATAGTTTGTCACCTTTCTGCCAACAGGCATGTTTCATCATCAGTCCTTTCAAGTCATAATTAGATGCTGCATTGTCAGAGTTCTGAAGACTTAAGTTGACAGAAGTATCTTTAAAAATCTAATCACTTTTAACAAATGCTTTAACTATTTGGATTTACCAATGATTATATTATTAGAATTCCCTACTTTCTATTTCTTAATTGGATCTCTGATTTCATCCATTTGGCTATTTCTTCCAGTGATATGATTTGCAACTCTTACCCATAGTATCGTTTAAATTTCACCAGAGGACAGCCACCCAACATACAAGGGGCCTTTTTACATATTCTTACCAAGTAGCTAGCCTAATTTAATACTTTTTTTTTTTTTTAAGTAACATCTTTTATCCTGGGGACTCACTTTTCTTTTGTAATTCCTTAATTTGTATTATGTTGCAGACTGCTTGTTCTCACATTGACAATCACTGGAAAAGCTATTGAGAAATGCAATTTCAGTTCTTCTAAGATTTCCAGTTTCCATGACTCACATAAATACATTAAATAACATGAACCTTTGTTATGGGGAAAAACTTGGGGTAATAAAAAGAAATTACAGCTTCTTAATAGTAATCTGGCCCACATCTTTTCTCCTCTTCCTTTCTAGGTCCAATTCTTCAGTCATATACATTGTCTATCTAAAATTAATGAATAAAAGAATATTTTCTGTCAGCAATATATTTTATACACACATGTACTGATAAATGAGCTTAATACATTGTCATACAACTATATTTCAAAATTTAAACCAGTATTTCAGTGTTTGACAAGTACAGTGCTTTTTCACTTTATTTAAATATTTTATAATTCTTTTGTCTTTCCCATTCCTTACTCTTGAACCTTATTTTTAAGTTGATTTTTTTTTTTTTAGCTTTTTTGCTGAGGCAATTGGGGTTAAGTGAGTTGCCCAGGGTCACACAGCTAGGGAATGTTAAGTGTCTGAGACCAGATTTGAACTCAGGTCCTCCTGACTTCAGGGTTGGTGCTCTATCCACTGCGCCACCTAGCTGCCCCTTAAGTTTATTTTTTAGAGAGTCTTAATTTACAATCATTTTCAGTGGTTCACTTTTTGCAAATAATTCCTCATGAGCACTATAATGTAGAGTTAATCAGATGTCTTAGGAAATGATTTTTCTTGTTGCCTTTGGAGATATGATAGAACCAACTCCTTTATTTGCTTCTCCAGTGAGAACTTAGAAGCTATCCTTCCACTCATGTACAATGTTTTTCTGTTTTCTGGTTTTGTTTATAGTGTGAGAATGTTAAGACTAATAGTTCTGTATTATGAAAAAGTCAAAATTGATAAAAGTTGAGTTGTATTTTCATGCAGTGGACAAGAATCTTAACATTTAGATTACTGATATCCAACAATCTAAAACTGTTTCTTAACATTACTTGCTTTTGGGTTGTTTTGTATTCTTTGCTTAATGAATGTATGAAAACACATTGCTGCTGCTTTTACTATATTCTTAAGCCCTGGAGGGGTACAAATAAAAAAGCAAGACAGTTCCCTGCTCTCAAAGAGCTCACATTCCATTAAGAGAGAATACTTAAGAGGTTTCAACCAAGAGTCAGATGGAAAAGTCCAGTGGTCCTAATGGTGTAGCAGCAAAATAGACTCATCCAACTTCTTTAATGTATTTTCTACTTATAAAAACTGTATGCATTTCTGAAGCTGATCCATTTGACAATGCCAAGAGCTTTGGTGTAAAAAATTTTCTTTCCTAAGTCTTCAGTAATTGTGACTGCTGAAGCATTGCCAGGTCACATCTCTAACTAGAGTTGACTCCCAAGGGTGATGGTTGTTGGAATGGGCTAGGAGTAGAGCAGGTGGTCTGTGGGGTGCTGCTATTCTTGGATTCCTAGACTGAATCCTAGGTTGTTTCCATCTGGGCCTGAAGGGAGCTGCTATAACCAAAGAATTCATTACCATGTGTCTAGTCTTCTGGTGAGGAATTTATTCTTACTTAACTGGGCTGGTCCTCAGAAAAAAGTCTTATGTTCAGAATTATAATGATATTACTTAAATTTTTTATCTAGAATGCTTTGAAAATACTGAGGAAAACATTGAACAACATAAAATCCAAATAAAAAGTGGTAAATGTATTTTAAAAAACATACCAAGAGTTCTTTGTATTGCCTCCTTCATAATTCATAATTTATTTTTGTCACTTTTTGCAATCAAATTCATGTCACCGAACATTAAGGGCCTACCATGTATGAAACACTTGTTAAGTTCTTGACACACAAATACAAAAATGAAATAGGCTCCATCCTCCAAGACCTTACCTTTGGTTTGCACTGGGAAGAAAAACACATAAGATACAAGGTAATTTGAAGAACTTTCAAATGAAAAAAAATAGGCAAAGCATTTTGCAAACTCTAAAACCTGGAAGGAATGATGGTTAGGGAAGATTTTACAAAGGAAATGGAACCCTACGCTGTTATGTTTTTCATATTTTATTTATTTGAAAAAGCTAAGGCTCAGAGAAATTAACATGGCTTCTCTAGATGCACACTGTTCTTCATATTCCAAGAATAGCCAGCATGCTACTTTTATATAAACCACTTAATCTTAAAATTATGAAGAATAGCTCTAGTAGTATCAGCTCAAATATATCAATAATGACCTCAAGGATATCGATGATACTGATATCAGTGACATACAAATCTTCTGTAGTAATACAAGAATTTTCATTTAGACTCCAGCCTTGCTTGAGACATGATTTCAGGAATTGTAAACCCTGCATTCTTCCTATCACTTTCATAAACGCAGCTAATGTAACCATTGTAATAAATAGTCACCATAGTGGTAGCTGTATTTTATGTCAAGAAATATGATGTAATAATTCAACATTTCAATTAATAGTTACTGTAAATGGCAATTTTTTTTAATAAAGCTTTTTATTTGTATAACATATGTATGGGTAGTTCCCCAACATTGATCTTTACAAAGCTCTCCATTACAACTTTAACCCCCAGTCCCTTCCCCTCCCCTAGATGGCAGGAAGTCCACTACATGTTAATAATGTAATAATAGTTGACAAGTTGTGCAAGAAAAATCCTATCTATAAGAAGAAAAAGAAAACCAGAGAAAGGCAACACAATGCAAGCAAACATCAATAGAGATCATGAAAATGTTACGTTGTGGTCCATATTTCATATCCCTCTCTCTGGATGTATATGGTTTTCTTCACTGAACAATTGGAACTAGTTTGAGACAATTCTTTGTTGCAGAGAGCCATGTCCATCAGAATTGATCATCATGTAATACTGTTGTTGCTGTGTATAATGATCTCCTGGTTCTGCTC
>JAJPUD010000855.1:160808-221348 GCA_023553655.1 Myrmecobius fasciatus | reverse complement strand
TTCTTCACTGAACAATTGGAACTAGTTTGAGACAATTCTTTGTTGCAGAGAGCCATGTCCCTCAGAATTGATCATCATGTAATACTGTTGTTGCTGTGTATAATGATCTCCTGGTTTTGCTCACCTCACTCAGCATCAGCTCATGCAAGTCTCTCCAGGCCTCTCTGAAATCGTCCTGCTGGTCGTTTCTTACAGAGCAATAATATTCCATAACATTCATATACCATAATTTATTCAGCCATTCTCCAATTGATGGGCATCCATTCAGTTTCCAGTTTCTAGCCACTACAAAAAGGGCTGCCACAAACATTCTTGCATATGTGGGTCCCTTTCCCTCCTCTAAGATCTCTTTGGGATATAGGCCCAGTAGAAACACTGCTGGGTCAAAGGGTATGCACAGTTTGATGACTTTTTGAGTGTAGCTCCAAATTGCTCTCCAGAATGCTTGGATCGGTTCACAGTTCCACCAACAATGTATTAGTGTCCCAGTTTTCCCACATCCCCTCCAACATTCATCATTATCTTTTCCTGTCATTTTAGCCAATCTGACAGGTGTGTAGTGGTACCTCAGAGTTGTCTTAATTTGCATTTCTCTGATCAATAGTGATTTGGAGCAACTTTTCATATGACTAGATATGGTTTTAATTTCATCATCTGAAAATTGTCTGTTCATATCCCTTGACCACTTATCTAATGGCAATATTTTTCAAATGTTATCAGTCAAATATAGGAAAAACCTTAGGATTCATAGGATCTAAGATATAGAGCTAGAGGGGACCTTGTTTATCCTTAGCCTATTCTCTTCATTTTGCAGATAAGGAAACTAAGAAATAGAGAAATGAAATGATTTGCCCAAGATCCATCGATAACAACATGAATTAACATCCTCAGCCTCCAAATCCAAAATTCAGGGTTCCAAATATTTACAGTTTGCTGGGCTTTCTAACTATCCCATAGAATTCAGAGTTGAAAGACACCTTGCTTTATTATCATATTAAAATACTCCAAAATACAAAAAAAATTTGCTTAGGAATAAAGAGAGCATTATACACAATAACAACATTGTGTAATGATCCATTATGACATCTCTTCTCAGCAGTACAGTGATGGAAGACAATTATAAAAGACTCAATGGAAAATGCCATTCACATCCAGAGTAAGAACTGTGAAGTCTGAAATGCAGATCAAAGCATACAATTTTCACTTTTGTTTTTTCTTTCTCATGATTTTTACCTTTTCTGATTTTTTTTCACAACATGACTAATGTGGAAATAAGTTTAACATGATCATACATGTATAATCTTTTTAAAAGTTTATTGCAATTCAAAAAAAAACTTGCTTAGACTAGAAGAAAAACTTGCTACTATAATAAGTTTTACTCAGTTTTAAACCCCTTGCTACTGTTAAAATTAATTTTTATATGCCTAAAGTTATCACTTAACTAGGTTAAGTTAGGTTTTTACTTCCTCTCAATTTCATCCTATTTTTTCCCTTCAAAAATCTTAAGTATGAACGGACCTGCTATTTTGTGTAATCTACAGCCTATTGCCTGCAAATAACAAGATATTCTCCTTTTGTAAGTCTTTTGAGGCTAATGACATTTTTACCCTTCTTTATCCAGTATCTATCACAATTCCTCATTCAGTACAATTATTTCTATATTGTTTCCCATATTGGAATATGCCCTTTTTTGAAGGTGGTAAGATTTTTCACATAACAAGTTACCTTATATATGTTTATACTATATTATTTGTTTTTCCTATGATTTCATAAACTAATCTTTAGAGCCGTACAAATGGAATTAGATCTTTCTAATAGGATAAACTACTTTATCTAAAAAAGCCTTCTGCTGCATTTTTATCACTTTCGTCCATCAATTCAGTGGTTCCATGTCATTTAGATTTTCTATTATACAGCTACCTAATAAAGCACTCCGCACATAATTGGCATTTGGAATAGCATGTTGACAAATCAATTTTTTCTTGGGTTAAGTCTGAAGTCATGAACTATGAGCTTCCTCATCTCCCCTGTTTTAAACCTCCAAACTGTTTTATCAGTTCATCAACTGTTCAACCAACCCTATACCATTTGTCTTTCTGGAATGCAGAGATGGTACTTCAAGGCATTATAATCCCATTTACCTGTGTCTTTGAGTTCCTCCCCTCTCCCCTTTAGGAACTCTTCAAGATTTTAAATCTAGACTAGCTCCTTACCTTCTGCCATTATACAAGGCTAAATCTCTCATTCTTTATCTCTGCTCTCCCCTCCAGCTATTTCTACCTCTTTTTCACTGGGAGCCATCTTATCTCCATTTTCTCAATTAATTGTTATAATGATCTTTTTTCCAGCCTTCAACCTGAGTTCGAAGTTAACTGTATTCCTCCTGAATATCCTATCCACGCTCACTTTTGTTAAGATCCTCTCTCCTTCTTCCCTTCCTACCTAACTGACCATTTGGTTGATGGCCATAATGAGAAAGGGATGGATTCAAGAGATAAAATGAATTTATTGTGAATTGGAAAAAAAAAAAAGGCTGCTGAGAATATAAATTTGATGAGAAGGCAACATGTTACATATGGCATGTAAGAGAGAAGAGAGTCAAAGATGACTAAGGTTGAGAAAGGTGGATAAATTTTATGCAGAAAAGAATAACATTCTATTGATTGCAAAGCAATAAAATTATATTAAAGGACCAATGAAGAAATGTTTAAAAAGTAATTGAAAGACTATAAATAATTCTAAAATGTTGATGGGTTCAAAGATTTGCAGATCTTTAAAGTGCTGTATAAAGTTTTTATTATAATTACCATGAAAAATAATGACAACAATGAGAAAAGATAAGATTTTTGGAATATCAGTCTAAGACTGGAATTTATTCATATATTTTATTTTACATATTTAAAAACATTGTTCTAAGAAGAACTGCATCACACCAAAATGGTACAATTCTTGTCCTATGGGGAAAATTTCTATCTAAACAGTTATATCAATAAAAGAACAGATTAATGAATTGGACATGTAACTAAAAAGCTAGAAAACCAACAAATTCCAAAAGAGATTAATAAGATTCAAAGGACAAAAAAAAATTAAAACTAGGAGGTAGACTTATTTTTAACAACAATAGATAAATCATTCTACCAAATATTCAAAAAACAATTTTTCCAATGTCACAAACTTTAGTCAAAAATGCATGGCAGGTGGGAAGAGGGGGAAGGAATTCTACTAAATTCTTTATATGATACAAATATGGTCTTACTGTTAAAAATCAGTGAGAGTCAAAACAGGAAAAACAAATACCCTTAATATACTAGTGTCCCTAAATGAACATGGACACAAAATTTAGGAATCATATTATCAGAAAGGCTACAGTAATATATATCGAAAAGATTATTATGATCAGGTTGGATTTATATCAGAAATGCAAGGTTGGTTCAAAATGAGGAAAACTATAAACATTTTACTATAAGGACAAAAAAACCCATTTTAATATAAGGACAAAAAAGCTTTAAAAAATTTTTCCTTTACATGGCCTATAGTACCTATATAAAACTAAGCCAGTGTAAGCCAGATAAAACTAGAGTTTAAATAGGTACAAGCATTCAATCCTAGAGGCAGTTAGGTGCCTCAGGGGAATAAAGTGCTGGGATTGGAGTCAGAAGAGTTGAGTTCAAATCTAGCCTCAGACTCTTACTAGCTAAGTGACTCTTTGCAAGTCACTTTACCTATTTGCCTTAATGCAGGGTGAGAAAGAAATGGCAAACCATTCCAGTATCTCTCCCCCCTCCCCCCAGGCAACTGGGTTTGTGACTTGCCCAGGGTCACACAGCTAGGAAGTGTTAAGTGTTGGAGGGCAAATTCGAACTCGGGTCCTTCTGACTTCTGGGCTGGTGCTCTCTCCATTGCGCCACCTAGCTGCTCCACCACTCTTGTACTTTTGACAGGAAAACTCCATAAACAAGATTGGCATGCTATAGTCCACAGGGTCACAAAAAGTCAGACATGACTGAACCAACAAATTCAGCTCTCTTGCTGTATTTCAGATGAGAATGAAACTCATCTGAGGTCATCTTTTGTGCACCCCAATTTTGAGAAATAGCAAGTTTTGTCTTTCTTCCCCCTTTCAGCACTTGTATATTATTTTTACACTCATGTTTCCCCTCTTAAAACCAATCCATCCCTAGGTACTGTTTTTTCTATTTAACTCTATTCTATTTAATTCCTTTTTTGGAATTAGCACTGATGATATTATCATGATAATGAGCTTTCTGGGGGATGGTGGAGCTGTCAAAGAAGTTCCAAAGTGGTGAAGCCAAGTGAGAAATGATAATCCTATTTCCAGCAAAGAGCTCTCCATCTTCAAATCATTTTGTTCACTTTTATCTTTAAGGGTATTATTTACCCTTAAACTTCTTTGAATCCACAGTGTATATACACCTACTTAATAAGTGCTTAGTCAATGGATGAAAATAACTTGAAAGTTAACTGCAAAATGTGCTAGGCATAACTGAAAAAAAATTGTATTAGATCTTCAAGGATATGGCATGCATTTTAATAGAAAACAAAACTCCTAAAGCCAAAGAAACGATCTTTGCCATTTCAAGCAGCATTGGAAATCGATACTGCAGAGGGGTGGGGCATCGAAGCTTTTGGACCGTAAGGGACGTAGCAGGTGAATGTTCCCTGCTGTGTTAAAAGAACTACATTTCCCACATGCTTGTGAGCCGACAGTTCCCATCATGCTTTTGGATATTTCATAATAACCTACTTTGTAGTTCAATATAGAATTTATGGAGAAAGAGAAAAGGGAGGGGACCGGGGTAGGTGGGCGGTGCGAAGACGGACTATGCTCCAATCAATCCTGCTGAATCCTCCTTTCCCCCTGGTTTGTAAACCCGACAGATTCTAGAGTTTCCTCTCCGCCCCCTCTCTGAGAATTGCTCCACTTTTCCAGCTCGAATCGGGAGCAATAGAAGCAAGATGGTAGGGGGTCGCATCACCAGGCTGTCGGTTCACGACGTGCGTTTCCCAACTTCTCTTGGAGGCCACGGGTCCGATGCCATGGTAAGAGCGGAGGCTGTCTGCAAGTCCCAAGCCGCGTGCCCACTTCCCGCGCGCTCTCCACGAGTCATTTTGCCAAGTACAGTCTAGGGTGATCCGTATATCAGGGAGTATCTCCAAGCAGAGTTGGAACGCGGGGACTTTGAGTTGTTCCTCCCTGGATGGAGTCGCGGGAGGACTAGAGGGCAGCGGAGTCCTCACAGTCAGACTACAGCAATAGTGCAGTTTTCCACCTGTACGCTGGTTCAAGATGAAGTTTCTCTGCTACAGTTGTTTAAGTTTAGGGAACTTCTGCTCTCTCTATCTCCCTCTCTCTCTGTTTCTCCTTCTCCCTCTCTCTCTCAGTCTCCCTCTCTACGTCTGTCTTTCTCTTCTTTTCTCTCTCTCTCCTCTCTCCCTCCCCCCTTTTTCCCTCTCGTTCCCTCTTTCTCTCTTGTTTGTATCTGTCTCTGTATCCCTCCTGTTAATGTCTGTATCCCATCCCCCTCCTAGTCTGATATTTTTTGAAACTTTTTTTTAAATTTTTTTTTGAAGAGCTTTCTAAGATCAGTAAAGGATTTGTGATGTTTTTTGTTTTTTTGTTTTGGCGAGGCAATTGTAGTCAGGTGCCTTGCCCAGGGCCACACAGCTGGAAAGTGTTAAATGTCTAAGGGACGATTTGAACTCAGGTTCTCCTGACTCCAGGGCTGGTGCTCTATCCACTGTGCCCTAGCTGCCCTTCTTGTATCCTTCTCCCCGTCTCCCCCCCCCCACTACTTGGTTCAGATAGTTCTAGAAATGTAGAGATACTGTAGAATCTAGACTATATGAATAGTAGGATCCTTTCCACATAAGATCCTTAAGCAAATGGCAGGGAATGGTATGTAGGGCATAAGAAACGAAGTTAACATTGCAAAGGAAATGAGCACCTCATTCTCAAATGACCAAAATAAGGGAGGTTTTGATGGATTATTAGAAGTAAGTTGAATAGGAACAGAACCCAAGTTTTCTTATTCCTACTAAAGAGAGCAAAAAAACATCAAACCTTGCCCACTCCCTTGTACCTTTTCACCCTGACCTTTTAAAATCCCAGGTATTCATCTTTTCTTTTTTTTTCTTTAGAATGAGTAAAATGTTGCTAAAAGGTAATTTTTTTCTCCTGTAATTCTTGCATATTGAATTTTAAACAGCCAAAGTGCTAACATTTAAAATTTAAAAATTAATTAAATAACTTCAGAAGGTCCAGTATAAACAGCATTGGATTCAAAAACCAGAAAATCTGGATTCTAGAAGCAGATTTGCAACAAATTTGGGTAACCTTAAGTGTGGCCTCAGTTCCCTTATACAATAAGATTAACATTCAATATTCCCATCACTTGAAAAAAGTTGACTTTACCCACATACCTCCCACCCATCAAATATTCACATATCCTGATGTATTCAGCTATTCCCCAATCATGGGTAGTCTTTTAACTCTAGTTCTTGATAAAACAAAAAAGTTTTTGCACACATGAATACCTTTCCTCTTTTAAAAAATCTCTTTAGATTATATGCCTAGTTAGGATATTACTAGATAAAAGGGAATACACAGTTTAGTGACTTTGGGAATGTAGTCCTTTACTTTTCGAGGTGGCTAGACTTATTCAGCTGATGATAACATCCTTAAGTGTCTTTTCCATTGAAGATACTAATTTTACTTTACCTTTTTTGTTACCTTTGGGGTAACAATCTGCTGGATGTGAGGAAGAACCTCATTTCAAAGGCATTTATCTATCTATCTTACAATTGGTGTTTTGAAACATTTTTCATATAATTGTTGATAGCTTGCCTTTCCATATACTGAATAACCTATTCAAATTCTTTGGACATATTTCTTAATGAATCACTCTTATTCTTGGATATCTGAATCAATCACTAATATATCTTATAGGATGTCAATGTTTGGTGCAAAACTAAGTCTTTTTTAATTTTAAGGTATTGACTTTGCATGTCCAAAGGTTTTTTTCCAATTTTTTTAATAATGAAAATTATATATATTTGGTCAAGAATTTTTCCTCTATACTAATGAAAGATAGCTCCTTTGCTATTCCTTTAATTTGTTTACATTACCGTTTATATCTAATCCATGTATCAATTTGAAGTTTATTACTATGAAGTATTAATCCAAACCCAATTTCTGTTTTACTGCTTTCCAGTTTTTCTCTAAATTTTTGTATAAGTCCTTACCTAGCATTTGGGGTTCTAGAATATATTGAACACGATGGCATTACTTTTGATTGCTTCTTAATCTTGGAAACTACTTGGGAGTAGAAACCACTTCTTTATACTTCTATGTCTAGTGACTTGCTTACTGTAGGCACTTTTAAATAGACTTCTTGATTGAGTGATTGATATGAGATCCTCACTTCTCATTTATAAGTTCATCTTGGCTCTTTCTCCTTAGAAAGGGGACTTCAGAGGCTACCTAATAGAACCCCTTAATTTTATAGATGAGAAGTGATTTATTTGTCCCAGGGTCAAAAAATTTAATAATCATAATTATTAATAATAATCATGAAGAAATCAACAATTATTAAGTGGTTATTATGCCAGGCACTCAGGTACTGAGGATTTAAAAGCAAAAATAAAATGTCCCTTATTCTCTAGGACTATCAGAAGAGACAACACACACATATAAGTACAGGTGAATTAGGTACAATGTGAATGAATGGCTGGAGGAAGCTATTAGGAGCTCAGAGGATTGGGTATTAGAGAAGAACATAACAATTAGTAAGGCCTTGAAAAAAGGGCCATTTGATCTGAATCTTGGAGATGCAGGATTCTAAGAGGTGAAGGGGAGGAATGGAGAGATTAAATGACATGCCCATGATTACAAAGTCAATATAGGAGACAAAATTTGACCCTTGGTCTTTCAGACTTCAGGCTAGCACTATTTAATATTCAGTATTTCCTCCAAAAGGACTCTAAATGCCAAACAGAAGAATGTATATTTGATCTCAAGGAACCACTGAAATTTATTGAGAAAAATGGTCTAGGTCAGACCTGCCTTATCCGGCAGAATTTCTCTATCAGTGTGTAGATTTTTGTTAGTCACCCAGAATACCCAATTAGTTCAAATCAAAAGTATTAAATAAAAAAATATAGCAAGCTTAGTAGCAATAAAATATTCCACCATAAATAAATAAACACTGTAACCATATCTAGGGACTGTATAAGACAAATATAAAGAATATATATGGCCAGAGTATAATCATGGAGGGGCAACTCATAAGTGCAGTTTTGCATGGCTAGTACTGTCTTCTGGCGATGTTTTCACACTGATGACAACTGGCCTGCCGGCCACTGTGTGTAGTTTTTGTCAGGCACATATTCACCACATTGCAGTTAGGCAGAACAGTATTGAATTGGGGGAAATCTTTAACAGCTTTCTCTAAATAAAGAACATCCCAAAATCTTAGCTATTTTACAGTTTTTTTTTAATCTAGGAGAATATTCCCTCCAGGGGGCATAATAAGCAGCCAGCTAAGCAGAACCTACAGGCATGTATATAATCTTCCTTTAAATATGTTTTCTCCTGCTTGTCAAGAGCAAGATTGAAGATTAGATATTACTCTTTAATCTTTAAAATGCCCTCATGGCCAACCTTTACTCTTTTGAAATCATTTTAGGGATTTTCCTTAAATAAATCACCAGGGGTTGGGTCTTATTTTCCATATTTTTTTCTTAATCCCCCA
This sequence comes from Myrmecobius fasciatus, assembly GCA_023553655.1. NCBI lineage: Eukaryota > Metazoa > Chordata > Mammalia > Dasyuromorphia > Myrmecobiidae > Myrmecobius > Myrmecobius fasciatus. The sequence continues at coordinate 212,577 of JAJPUD010000855.1, read as the reverse complement.
AGATCCTTTGGTTTACTATGGGAATGAAAGGAAAAGGGAAACATCAAGAACAAAAAGGATATTAAAATAGTTAGGCATCTTCCTCTGCCTCCTAGATGTTGAACTACTTTACATGTACATATTATTAGTCTACATTCCTTTCCACCATCACTGAGGCTAAACATTGCACCACCTCCACTTCCCAATATGCTCTTGGGCTCTGGGTTGCCCTTTTATAACTTCTTTTCATTATCAGTTCTGTCCCAGTGTTCATTTAATCTGATTTCAAAGTCTTACTCAAAGTACCTCATCCTGATGGAGGAGGGATCATGGATTGCCCAAAGCTAGTCTTAGCAGGTTCTACCATTGCAGATGCTTTGAGGAGGGTCCGATTAATTATGGATTATTGTCCAAAGACCAGTTCCAATAGACTAAGTTGATTAATTTTTTTTTGATCAGATATACTAAGGAAAAGAGGGATTGCCAGTCCATCAATAGAGGGAATAATTACATTGGTGAAATCATATCTATTTTAATTAAATTGTGGTTTAGAATGTGAATTTTCCTGTTCCTTGAATTTTGAGATTCATTGTATTTGAGATTATTGGGTCCATTAATTGGAGAATTAAGTAACCCGGTAGGTAAACTGCTGGTTCTGGAGTCAGAAAGATTCATATCCCTCAGTTCATATCAAACTTCAGACACTAAGCTGTGTGACTCTAGACAAAGTCACTTAATCCTTTTTGCCACAATTCCTTATCAGTAAACAGCTGGAGAAAGAAATGACAAACCTCTCCACTATCTTTGCCAAGAAAACCCCTAATAGCGTTGCAGAGAGTTGGACACAACTGAAAAACGAATGAATATGTCCTCTAATAGTTGTGTACTTCATAGTGCTAGACCCTATAAGATAAGAAGAGATGTAGACCTGTTGCTGAGAGATACCAAGTTTACATCTTTATAATGCTTTACTTTAGACTTTAAAGTTTGATAACTTTTTAGGCACAGTCCTAATAGGGTTTTTTTTCTTTTTCTTATAACATTCTTAAAAGATAAATGCAATACACTTTTTACAGTCAAGGAAACAGAAACTCAGAAGTTAAGTTACTTAGCCAGAGTCAGACAGGGATTAGACCTGGGATTCTAAGACAAATCTCTTGATTTCATGGCTAGCTTTTTTTTTTTTTTTTCCTCCTCTCACTCCAGCATGCAGGTTTTTATGAACCATAAGAGTTTGGGATTTGTATTTGTCTCTGGGTATACACTGCTCAGGATTTCAGGAACTGGACTGATGGTGAAGTGAGTAAAGTCAAGACAAGATGAGTAAAAATCCTTCCTTACATACTGTATAATATTAGTCAAGTCCCTTAACCTCTATCAAATTTAGTATGTTCTCTAAAATGGAGATGATAATGGTTCCTCCCTCCCATGGTTGTGTGACTCTAGTAAGGTAACATAAGGAAAGTACTTTGCAAACCTTAAAGCACTAAATGGCCTTCATATTTATTTGAATTTGATATCCTGGTCTATTACATCATACCTGAAATATTGTAAACCAGTTTCTGTTTCTTGCAGTTCTTCACACAGATACCATTTTTGTGTTCCTCATCTGCTTAAAAGGCTTCAATGACTCCCAGTTTCCTAGCATATTAAATCTAATTTCTTAGGCCTGGTTTTCCCTTTTTATCTATCCAGACTTATTTTTGTTCCATACATGTTCTTGTCAATTACCTTGCCCCACAGTGTCCTTCCAGTGTTCTTGACTAGAGATTGGATTGTTTCATCTCTTGTGCCACAAGCACAATTAAGCTTTTCATACATTTTGAAGTGGCTCTTTCAATTACTTATTATTTTAGATACTCATCTAGTATTTTTTCTACTACTCAGTTTGGGGTCAACCAGTTGCTTATCAGTAGCACCAGTCTTTGGCCACATATTAGTACCCTAATTTGACAGAGTGTTACAGCCTGAGTAACAAGCATTTTTTATTCAGTTCTTTTCAACTGCTAAAGAATAGACATTTGCATTAATCAGGATTTTCATTGAGAATACTTGATAGCATTCTAGAGTATGACATATAATTTGTAATCAAAATGTAACATTTGGAGAGGTTGCCCCAACTATATATATATATATATACATATATATATATATGTATATATATATATATAGTATAGTGCTCACATCCTTCACCTACTATGTCTTACAGTATTTTTAGCATTTTAGATATTAGTCTTTACTCCCTCTATTGATGGTAATCTCCTTAAGACAGGAGCTTTTAAAATTTTGTATGTTATAGACCATGTTGATGATTTGGTGAGTCTGACTATCCAACAGTGTTTTTTAAGTGCATAAAATAAAATACATAGAATTAAAAAGAAAGCTGCTTATATCAAAATATTTACAAAACAAGTTCAAAGTTCAGAACTCTTGAAGGCCAGGGACTAAATATACTAATGGTTCTTCTCTCCTTTTCACTTCCTTCTTTATCTTCCCCATTGTCCTTTCATAATGTTAAACAATCCGTGCATATTAGTTTTTACTCATTGGCAATGCATGCACCAGTCAGTCCCTGGGGCAGCTTAAGTGGTGCAGTGGATAGAATGTTGGACCTGGAGTCGGAAATACTCATCTTCCTGAATTCAAACCCAGCCTCAAATATTAGCTGTGTGACTGTGCAGATCACTCATGTATAAAATAAGCTGGAAAAGGAAATAGCAAATCACTACAATATCATTGCCAAGAAAACTCCAAATGAGGTCAGGCAGACTCAGGGATGACCGAAAACAATAAACAAAAAAGCACCAGTCCTTGGAATTGAATTTCATGAAAGCTTCAGTTTTTTGCATATTCCCTTCCTAATCTTCCACTTAGCCTCTGGTACTTCTGCTCTCTCATATAAGTAGCCCCCATTTTCCTTGAGAGTTTTCAGAAGGCTTGATTTGTATAATGTGAAAATTGTTTGTGTGAGGTAGTATGCTTAAAGAAGTGAGGAAGAAAATAAATACTTTGACATGAGCAAATATTCACAGGTAAAATTCACTGGAGCGCCATTATCTTTATGATTTTTAGCTTGATAACTGTAAATTGTTCAATATAAAATAAATTTCCTTTATTTTATCAGTGTAGCTACTGACTCCTTGGAAGAAGATAATTTCCCCCACGATTTTTATTAAAATATTTTTATGAGTTGCTGTTAACAAAAAAAAAAAAAAAATCATCACTTGGTTTCCAGGCTTCCTTTGGTTATGAGCTTCTCATAATTGAATTGGGCTGGTCCTCAGATTCAAAGCCATTGTCACTGTGTAATAATGTAATATTGTGTAAGACCCAAATGAGGCAGGATTCCCCTGGCATAACCTCTGTGATTCCAGGTTCATCTGGAGTGGAGAAACTTCATGGAAGAATCTGATGGAGAAATTTCATTCTTAATCTCTTTATTGTTCACTTCATCCCCAGCTCAAAATTACTCTATTATTGTGCTCTTAGTTAAATTACTTGTGACTTCCATTTACTTATGATTTACCAACTTTTTTATTTGGGGGTGGGGTATTGGAATATTTCCATACAGCACACAGACCCAGACTATTCTGCTGCCTATGTTATAATAGAGACAGATGCAAAGGATGGACTCAAGGGATATGGAATCACCTTTACTTTGGGGAAAGGAACCGAAGTTGGTAAGTTGACTTTTCTTCAGGTATATAACTGTTAATGTTTAGGCATCTTTCAGTTTTGTCCTAGTTTAACCACATTTTGACATTCTGAAAGCTTGAAATAAAAGAAAATGAAGATATACCATTTGAGTCTTATTTGTCTGTTTTTAATATAAGTGGGATTTTTTTTTCAATTTTCTAACATTTTTATTTAAAGTTTTGAGTTTTAAATACTATCCTTCCCTCTCTTGTCCCCCTTCCCCATCCTTGAGATGGTAAGCAATCAGATATAAGTTATTCATGTGCAATTATGTAAAACATTTCCATATTGGTCATTTTGTATAAGACTCATAAAAGAAAAAGATGAAAGAAAGTGGAAAAATAGCATGCTTTAGTCTGTATTCAAACCATATCAGTTCTTTCTCTGGAGGTTGATTGTATGCTTCAGCATTAGTCCTTAGGGATTGGGTTGGATTAAGTGGGATGATTTTAAAGGAAAATTGGCCCTTTCCCTCCTCAGCTACCCACAAGTTGCTTCAAAACTGGCCTCTCTGGGTCTATCTTCCCATTGTTTCCCATGAGGGTAGCTTTAATAGTGTTAATGTTAACCAATTACTTGGTTTGAAATTTAGCTTCATTTTAATTATCATTTTAATATAGGTGGCATAATGGATATCAGGAAGACCTGAGTTCCAGTCCTGCCTATTTGTGTGGCCTGGGACAAGACCTTTAACTATTTGCCTCAGTTTCCCCAGCTGTAAAATAAGAATAGCACTACTTGGGGCAGCTAGGTGGCGCAGTAGTTAGAGCACCAGCCCTGAAGTCAGGAGGACCTGAGTTCAAATCTGGTCTCAGACACTTCCTAGCTGTGTGACCCTGGGCAAGTCACTTAACCCCAATTGCCTCAGCAAAAAAGCAAAAAAAAAAAAGGAATAGCACTACTTTATATTACTGAGCACAGATAGTTCTAGAAAATAAAGGAGATTGTGTCCCCAAATCATTTCTCTCTTCTCAGACTGGTGCTTCTTCTATTTATGGCACATATTAGTTCATCAAAAAGTGAGTGTCTGTTGAGGAACAAGAGCCTTTTTTAGAACAGTATCATCATGGATTCATAGAAGGCTTAGATTGGAAGGGATCCTTGGATCCTCCCAAACCCTTCATCTTACAAATGAGGAAACCAAGTCTCCAAATGATTACCAAATGCCACAAATGAGTGGCAGGATTGGACTGAACCTCAGGTCTTTTCAGTTAACACCTCAGGACTCTTTCCATTCAGACGAAGTTGTTAGGAGGGAACGAGCAATTTACCACAGTGTCTGGTCTGTCCGTTAACGACCTGAAACTGAAAATGCAGTTTCCAAAGTGGTCTCACTTAAAATCACAAAGCAATAAATGGGGGTTAACTTCAGACAACATTCTAAAGCAGTCTAATGCTTTCTGTGTCCTTTTTCTCCTTAAGATCTAATTCCCTAGTCCTTTCTTTCACCCACTTAAAATCTGCTTTCAGGAAAATATATGACATCAGAGAGTTTTTGAACTGAAAGAACAGCCAAATAACCAGCTCAGAGACCAAACCTCATCTTTTAATCAGCAGCATTTATTGAGTGCCTACTGTAGGCCAGATGCTACTGAAGGACCCTAAGGATACAAAGAAATAATGAAACAGTCCTTATGTGAAGAGAGAAGGTAACAAGTACATGTCAACATAAAGTATAAATGTAAATTGAATCAATACAAGTATATGCATACAATGAGTTTAGAGAGGAGAAAATGTAATAGCTCCAGAAAATTCCCCAAATTACAGAATTAGAAAATGTCATCTTGACTCCAAATCCAGCACTATATCCTCTAGGCCATTTTGCTCAGATAATTTGATATCATTCTATTCATTTTAGTTAAAGTGTTTATTTCATGTTGACTCCCTTCTCTGCATCTCCTTAGAAAAGTGTTTTATGTGGGATTGGGCTTTTTTTTTCTTTGTTAATGTTGGAAGATGTCCTTCATAAAGACATATATCTTCAAACTCTGCCTTCAGTTAAAAATAGTAGAATATTAGGTTTTTATAACTCCATCTCTCAACATTAATGATTTCCTTCTGGAAGTTATTTAATTTATTTAATACTAATAAAGCTAAAGTTTATTTCTCAGATCTTTTTAAAATTCCTTAGGCGCTGGCTTTTTATATGTTTCTGTAATTAGTGGAATGGCTGAAATTAAAGGAATAATATTTTTTAACTTGGCATGTTGAAAATACTAATTAAGTACATGGTTTCTTTTTGGAGAGCAGTATTTTAAATCCTTAGTTAAATTCTTTGGACTTCAGATGTAAACTCTTGGCGCCATTTGCCCTAGCTTCTGTAGCTAATTTTAATAATTTACATACTTCTGATTTTAAAATTCATGGCAATCATTTTAAATGCAGTATTGGACTGAACCTGCTACCTATTGAGTGCCAGTAGGAATAAACAAGGATATGATGTGGTCTAATTTGAAAGAATATGGTAAGGGTAATAGATAACCTGGGCTTGAATCCCATTTTTTCTATTTACTGTCAGTTCCATTTAACACTTAATCATTGTATCCCAATATGGTCATGTGGTATCTAGTCATTTAACAAGAAAGAGTGCTTAGATTCCATCTGCTGTATAGATCTTTCTAATCCATTATTCAGTTGGCTATGCATCTACTAATTGTATGACCTTTGTCAAGTAGATTGTTCTTTCTGGGTCTCAACTTCCTGATTATAAAATAAAAAGGTTGGGCAAGATAACCTCTACAGCTTCTTCCTGCTTTAAATCTCTTATCCTGTGATCAAGGGAACATTGTATATAGAAATTGTCTAGATTTTAACAAAGTAATTAACAATAGTAATATTAATAACTGACATTAATATAATTATTTAATGTTGGCAAAGCGCTTTTTCCTCCCTTTTAAATCTTAAAAAAAAACAACCCTGTGAAGTGGAGACTGTAAAAATTAGTGACTTTTTTTTTTAAAGCAGATGACAAAGCTGAGCATAAGTGCGATTAGCTCGATTTCAATTCCAGCTCTCTATCCAACAATGCCCTATTCATTTTACTTTTTGCATAAGATAGAGAAATGTCTTTACTAGACAAATAGTATAGATAGGAGATTGTTGTTGTTGTTCATCCTTTTTCTTTCTTACTTTCTTTCTTTTTTTTTTTTTTTTTTTGCTCAGACAGTTGGGGTTAAGTGACTTGCTCAGAGTCACGCAGCTAGGAAGTGTGAAGTATCTGAAACCAGATTTGAACTCAGGTTCTCCTGACTGCAGGGCTGGTGCTCTATCTACTGCACCACCTAGCATCCTTCTTTTTTGAAGAACAATGACATGAGGAGAATGGTGTCTTGACTTGCAAGACAGAAGATTAGGACCTAGTTGAATAGCTGGAATAGTTATTAAACATTCACTGTCAACTTGAAAGGAGATCTCTATTGGAATATTGCAAGGATCTATTCTTTAGACTTTTTTCTACTTTATATATATGTACATATATATATTTTTAGCAATGGTATAGATAAAGCATAATGGCATATTTATTAAATTAGCAAATGACACAAAGATATAGGGGAAAGCTAACACATTGAATAATGGGATACAAAAAAGTCTCAACGGGTTAGAGTTGGCTCAGTCTATTAAGAGTAAATTGAAGGGGCAGCTAGGTGGCGTAGTGGATAGAGCACCAGCCCTGAAGTCAGGAGGACCTGAGTTCAAATCTGGTCTCAGACACTTCCTAGCTGTGTGACCCTGGGCAAGTCACTTAACCCCAATTGCCTCAGCAAAAAAAAAAAAAAAAAAAAGTGTAAATTGAATAGAAATGAATATATATAGGCTTATACTTGTGTACAGAAAAATTAGTTTCTCAAAGATGAGAAGAAGCAACCTATATCTAGTCAGTAGTTTATCTGAAATAGATCTTAAGAGTTTTACAATGGATTGTAATCTTAATATGAATGAAAAGCCAAAAAAGCTAAGAAAGAGATAGTGTCCAGCACTGGGGAGATAATGGCATTACTTTGTGTTGGATCACATCTAGAATATTTTGTTCATTTCTGAGCAGCACATATTAAGAAAACTTGATAAGCTGGAGGGCCTCTAGAGGAAGGGATAAAGTCTAGCTGCTGCTATCAGTCCTTTTTCAGTTGTGACACTCATTATTACTCTTATTTGTTGCCTCCAGGCCTGGCATTCTGATCTCTGGGCCAACTGCCTAGAGAATGTTCTAGGTGAGGATTGGTTGCAGGAGCTGCTGAGACTTAGCTAGCTGCAGAGAAGGAAAGGAGAGGTAGAGATATGAGAGCTGTCTTTAAGTACAGGAATGACTGTCATCCAGAAGAGGGATTATCCCAGAGGGCAGAAATAAGAGTAATAATGAATGTCCACCTGACATCAGGAAGGATCTCCTACTCATCAGAAGTCCCCAAAATGGAATGGTAATAGCCTCCTTCAGACAATGGGTACGTGACCATTTATTTGTAGGACCTGCTGAAAAGAGTTTTCCTGTTCAGGAACAGAATGGCCTCTCAAGTCTGGGCAGACAGAGGTGATGGGGATCCAGGTAATATGGTATAAGAAAAGGAACCCTGGATTTGAAGTCCAGAGGAATTGGATTCAAATCCCAGTTCTGATATGCAAATCACCTCACTTGGTGCTCTTATCAATAAAATGAGGGGTAATGATATCTCTAAGGCCCTAGGAGAGGAAGCAGTACTGCTGATCACCCTGCTAATGATAATGACATGTTTATATAGCTCTTGGCTGTTTACATATGATTTTCATCAAGACCACCCTGATGAGATATATCTTAAAATGAACTAGCTTCCACATATTCCTAAACGTAATCCTTTTATGTTACTCCTTTAATGACTGCAAAGCCTTTTTTACTATAACCAGTGTTGAGAAAAATATGTACACTAGTCCAAAAAGATTGAGCAAGACTGAGCTCACCCAAGATAGTAAGTTTCGCAGCTTTGTGCCTGGCCTTTGGAACCATTTCCTGTGAGTTAGATAACCAAAGCTTTGGACTTCTCAATTTAGATACTGGGTGATTTCTCTTCATTCCTTTGCTGAGAGAAGACTGAAAACTTGTTTGGGGATTGAACCGAGATCTCTCTCTCTGAATATGGCCAGACAGCTTAGCCTTCACCTGAGGCTGCCTGTTAGCTTAGGGTTTTAAGATAGATCTCCAACTTTGGATCACATGCCCTAACTCCTGACTCTGGGACCTTGAAGACCACCCCCAACCTCTGCTCCGACTTTCCTGCCCACCTCCTGGACCAAGAGGGGCAAAAATAGATTTTGTTTTTCTTCTGAGTGCTTTTCAAATAAATGTGTTATTTTGTGGTAAAATTTTTGTTTCTGCCTTCTTGAGGCCACAACATAAAGAGAACCATTTGAATCTGACCACACAGATCGAATGACTCATAGTAGTCTTATTAAATGTGCTATACTGAGGAGACCTCATATCATTTGAAATGAAACATATCCATTGGCCTTTTCTGAATATTTAAAGTTACCTCACTCAGCTTAATTAACATTTCTATGATCACATGATTCAGAAAAGAGGGAAAAAATTATCATTTTTCCCCAGTTGAATTAGAATTTTTTAAAACTATACATATGTAAAAAGATATATTTCCCCCCCACTGGCTAAAACATTACTCCCAAAGCGTCCCTTGGTTGAGACCAAGAAGAACAGGGAGAAGCAATGCTCCATGGAGACACCACAGGAGAGTTAGAACGATGTGCCCAGCCTTTCATGGATTACCTTATATGTGTCTGTGCATCATACGTATGCAAAGTATACTCTAATACTTTAAGGATCTGCTCTTTATTGTGGGAAGTACTATGTCTATAATCACCTTGGAGGGTTAACGTGACTGAAAAATCCATCACCTTAAGACCTACTTCTTGCTGAGCTGCCCCAAACTTCTGCAGGCTATTTTTTTTATCATCTATCACAGAGGCCATATTCCAAACTTTTCTAGGTGGGTAGCACTTGCCAGGTCCAGCACTCTGCTAGGATAATATCCAAGAACCTAGGGTTCTCCATATCATGATGAGGCATTTGGAGTAAGACTTTGGTGGAATACAGTTAAGTCCCAATTAGTGAAAATAATGAATCTTATATAGTCAAATTTATACTATTTGAAGTTACATAATTATGTAAAAAAATGTCATTGATTCTAGCCCACTGCAAATATTCACTATGAATTTGAATAATAGGATCACTTCATGTGATTTATTATTCTAACTAATTGGGACCTAGTGGTATATTACCAGGGAATTTTCTCAATTTCATAGGACAAGCATATTCATCAATGAAACACTAGTAACTGTGCTTTAAAAATAGGAGGCCAGAATGAAAGCAAAGAGATTTATTAGCATGCCAAGGAAACTACTGATAGCAGTTTCAATTTAATACAAGTACAATTTTAGTTTTTACAACTTTTCAGTTCTGCTTAGAGTATATAGTCAATCAGCAGCATTCTGCAACAAATTAGGATAGATAATACCTTTTAGAGGAGAGAGAGGAGAGAAAGAATGAAACATTTAAGGCAGAAAAAAGGAGTTTCTGAGAGGATGTTTGGCAGGTATCTGGTGGGGTTTATCAGAATAAGAAGACATCCCCTTTTCAAGAGCAAAAGATAAGGGGAGGTGAACAAATATTTTTACAATTGTGAAAAGATCCTTTTAGACAAAACTTCAGGGTTGAGGTCACAGTTTGAACAAGACTACAGGTGTCTCTTATCCAAGGACAACAAATTCTTGTTAGAACAGTAGATAAGACCATTCTCCTTGCTTTTCACTATTATGCCATCAGATAACTGGAAGGAAGATTTCCATTTCTCACCCCCATCACAATATGTATTATAGTATATGTTACTATATTCCTAAAGTATCAATTTACTGCAGTTTTTTTATCTGACTATATTTAATAATTAAAATCCATGTTCATTACTGTTCTAGTTGCAGAGTATAATAAAAAAATACAATTATGTAGTCAATATATATCACAGCATCCAGTATATTGTGAGAACAGTTTTGTGTTTTCTTATTACCATGTGACATACTAATCCAGGTATGGTCAATGATTGATAATATCGCTCCCAACCAAGGGCCCCAAAGTTGAGCATTCTAATGAATGTAACATAGCCCAAGTTACACTTCTTTTCTTCAAACTTCCTTTATATACAGGGATGCAAATTCTTTTTGAAAAGAACATCATAGTGTGTAACCATTGAGGAACAAAAACCATGTTTAGTTGTCACTGTACTCAAGAAAAGTCAGCATTCCTTCCACTCTCTCACAATGATTTATGATACACAGATAATTTAACCTCCCAAAGACACTGGTAATAACAATAATAATAATAGATAGCATTTGTATAGTGCTTTCAGATTTGTAAAACACTTTACATATGTTATCAAATTGGATGAGATAGTACCCAGTGAGGCAGGTGCTATTAATTTCTCCATTTCACAGATGAGAAAACTGAAGAGTAGAAAGAGTAAGTGATTCATAGAAGGGTTATATAGTTCCAGAATCACATTTCCAGTAAGTAAAAGAGGGATTGGGAGTAGAGGGGAGAGAATTTGAACACAGGTCTTCTTAACTCCAAGTCTAGGGAACTCATTAAGCTACCTGGGCTATCGACTCCATTGCTTTTATGTGAAGAAAGTACTTTGAAAACATTATAGCCATATTATTATTATTATTACTTAATAGAGCAATACATTAATCTTATTTCATCAGTAAAAAGTGAGGTTCTGTTAGGTTTTAGATATAGAAACATTTTGATAGCAAGTATTCCTGTACTCAAAAGTAATGTTGTATTATTTTTTTTCTATCATTCAAACTCCCTTTCTCTCTCTTCCTCCTCTCCTCCCCCCTACCCAGTTACAACAAGTGATATTTAACTCTACTTTTGATCATTGGTCAGACCCAAAGGTCAGCTAGATGGTTAGAAGATAGAATACTAGGCCAGAAATCCAGAAGCCCTGAATTCAAATATGGCCTCAGATATATATTAGTTGTGCAACCCTGGGCAAATTTATTTGCCTCAGTTTTCTAGTCTGTAATATGAGCTGGAGAAGGAAATGGCTAACCACTCTAGTATCTCTGTCAAGAAAACTTCAAATGGGGATACAAAGAGCCAGATATGACTGAACAACAACAAATATGAGAGTAAAATAATGTAAGAATATCAGGGTTTAATTTCTTTCATTAAGTCCAATCAGGACATTAATTTTCTCTGCTAGAAATTACCAACAACATCACACATATTAAAGGGCATGATATTTATGAGTTATTCATTTTTAAAATTTTTTTTAATTATAGTTGGAAAGGACCTATTTGGGGATTCTTTCTAAAGTTTAAAAGATTTTACAAATCATACAGATTGGTTTTAAGTTAATGAAGTGTTTTCCTTAATGTATTGGCTTACTGTGAAGAAAAAGCAGAATCAAAAACCAAATGCTTGATTATGTTTTGCAGTTGTCTGTGCCATAAAAGCACTTTCCCATCATGTGCTTAATAAAGACCTTGGAGATATTGTCAGAGACTTCAGAGGATTCTATAGGCAGCTCACTAGTGATGGACAGCTCAGATGGGTAAGATGCTTATTTTATAGAATGTTGATGTGACTCATGAGTTAGCAAAGAAAATCTGAGATATACAATGAACATAAGCAACAATCATAAAAATATCAAGTATGCTTCACAGCGGGAAAATTGCTACAGAGAAAAACATCTATGAGAGAGACAAATTAGGATTTTAGGGGTTTGAACAAGGTGTTTTTGAAGATAATTGATAGGATTCTGTTCCCTGAATAAGCAACATTGATTTCTTTGATCCACTCTAGGAGCCCAGGGTGGTCTTGGAAGAAACTATTCCCCTATCCCCTGCTTGCCTATTCCCAAGGTTTTAGGGAAATTAGTTCAAAGTGAATTCATTAATAAGCCTATGATCTCTTCATAAAGGTTCCAGTTTACAAATTAATCAATAAGCCTTTATTGTATACTGTTTGCCAGACACTTACCAGTAGAAATTGCATACATCATTTTACCTTGTGCAATTCTTACTCATTTCTTTCGATAGAGGGTTCACCTAGTGTCCTGGAGTCCTCCCTCAGTGTCTCTTAATATCTCAATGAATACCAGCAGAGCACTCTAGTTAGTAGTCCATTTTTTATTCTCAGTCTCTCTACGATTATTTGCCCTGTATTTCTGTTATATATATACCCTTCACTGTTTATTCAGCTTCTTAACTAGAGCCTGTTTACACCCAGTGTCTTTTCCATTGCCTCTTGGGTCTCATGTTATCTTGATTCTTCTGAGATTATGGTGTTCCATGTTGTATAGCCATCACCAGGAGAAGGCACAAATACTCAGATGCGTGATTTTACTAATAGGCAGAATTCCTTCCTCACTGAAGATCAGAACTCATCTATGATTTAGTAGCTAAGTCCTAGGGAGCTGTCTGAGAGATGCAGAGGTTAAAAATGATTTGCCCAGCATCACATAGATCTTAAATATCAGAGGTAGGAACCCGGGTGTTCTTGACACTGAAATCTATTATTCTGTGCACTGTACTATTGTTCCTCCTCCAGGAGACATAATGCCATTAAAAATATGGGCAAGGACCAATTGGATTACTGGAATCGCTATACTATTTCCCAATTAAATTCAGGCCTACTACTGTCCTATTCAGTTTTGGACTCAGTCATCCATCTATGCTATCTTTAATGGATTAGCTCATAGGGAATGTTTATCTTACTATTTGCCATAATCTGGACAATTCTTTACTTATTTGGTTTTCTCTAGGCTGAAGTCTTTGGAGCATCTTATATTTTTTTCTGCTGGATACATGTAATATGGAACAATGGCATAATTCTTTAAGATTTTTTATGACCATAAATGGAAGCATTTTATTTGTGTGAATCTGTGCAAATAGCATCCATTTAAATTATCTGAAACCTGAAAGTTCATAGAAAGAACAATGAGGCAAGAATGAAAAGTAAATTTTGGATTGTAGCATCAGATCTATATACCCTTAATTTTTGTTAAATTATTAAATATGTTATTTGCTATACATACCATTGCTCTGATATTGATAAACATAGGAAGTGCTAGGGAATAATTTTTAGGTTGGGTTGGAGATAGGAAAGTAGGAGTAAAGGGAACAAGAGGCATATTGTGCAGAAGGTATCCTTTTCCATGGAGTTGAAACCAGCCAGAACAGCAGAAGCAAGTGGAGTGAGCCCCAAAAGTCCAGGAAGGCCTTGGGAGGAGTTTGATACTCCACCCAGAAACAGTGTGGGAGAAATGTGCCTTTAATAGGATACTTCTTTTCTAAAAAGTCATTTCAGCCATAAAGTGCTATGTTTTGCTACTAATTGATGATAATGATGATAATAAACATGATTCTCCATTACTTTCACTGTAGCTATGCTTGCTTAAAGCGTAAACAAACTGTTGTGTAAATAGATTTTTACTGTATTGCAAATTCCCAGTATTTCACTTATGTTTTTTTCCTTCTATTCGAATTACTAACCTCTCTGTCTTCCTTTAAGTCCCAGCTAAAATTCCACCTTTTACTTCTTAATTCCAGTGCTTTCCTTTTGTTTTTTCCTATTTATTCTGTATATAGCTTGTTTTGTACATATTTGTTTGTATGTTGTCTCCCCTATTTGGTTGAAAGTCTAATATCACTGGATCAAAAAGCACTTGTTTGTTCTGTAAGGTGTAAAAAAGCTGGAAAGGTATGGGAATGGGGAGAGGCTGTGAAGAACTTTGAATGTTAAACATAGGATTTTATATTGCATTTGATCCTGGAACTGTTAGGGAGCCCCTGAAATTTATTGAGTAGGAGGAAGAGAGGGTGTGACACAATCAGTCCTATTCTTTAGGAAGATAGATCACTTGAACAGCTCAGTGAAGAATGGATTGTAGGGGGCAAAGATTTATGGAGGGAGACCAATTTCTCTAATATACCCCCAAAGAAGAAATAGGATATAGGAGAAAGAGCCCTGGGGTAGGACCATGAAAGACAATGTATCATAGTTCTACTGTAAATTAGCCAAGAGACCATGAAGCTCTCAGCATGGCCTTGTAGGAAGAGGTCTGGACTTGAAACAGCAGAGACCAGGCCTTTAATTCTACTTTAGACACTTAGCAGCAGCATGATGACAGAAAATGTCTCTCAGTTTACTCATCTGTGTGGAATTTCCATTTTTAACTGCAAGCTAAGAAAGAACAGACTTGTCATCGAATTCCTCATGATGGTTTATTTAAATTTTAAACTTTGTGACTCTCAGAGAAGCTGAAAATACAGGGTGTCCCAAAACTCTTAGTGCAGCTTTTAAGCTTTAATAGTTCAGTACTGCACTAAAACTTTTGAGACATCCCATAGTCACAATTTCCTAATATCTGTGCTATGTTTTGTCTCTTAATAGATTGGTCCAGAGAAAGGCGTTGTGCATTTGGCTACAGCAGCTGTTTTGAATGCCCTATGGGACTTGTGGGCCAAGCAGGAGGGAAAGGTAAAATAGTAGAATTTTCTTAAAGTGAAGCTCTGTTGGATTATCTTTTTCATTACTATGATTAGCATTTAGTGGATATTGGTATTTTGCTCGTGAGTATGCATAATATATGACAAAAAACTGATAGAATTTTCCTAAATTTGTTTTCTTTGATGTGCAGGAGAATTAGGTAGGACAGGTTTTTTGTGATTTGGAGAAACTGAGAGCTGGTTTGTTTTCCTCAAAGGTATGAGGAGAGATGGGGAAAGGAATACAGCAAGAAAAGAACAGGAGGAAGAAGAGATAGCAAAGGTGTAAGAGAAAATAGAAGTCCATGAGGAGAAAGAGAACAGCATAAACATTTGTCACACGCAATCATTTTTTTCTGATTATCTATCAGAAAAAAAAATAATGTAGGTGTTTTTATTGGGTTACTTTTGCACATAAGTTAAATAAATGTCTTCTCTCTCTCTTTTTTTTAACAGCCCCTTTGGAAATTACTTGTTGACATGGTAAAGAAATGCTTTTAAATTATACTTTATGTCATGTAACACAGTTGCTTCATTCAGCCCTTGAGGGAATTGTAATTTTATCAGTATAGGTATATATACTCCTTCTCCCACCTGGACAGTTTCAAAGATGGTCTTGGAGATTTTCTGTAAGTGAAAAACCTACCCTGCTGATAAGTCTCCCTCAGTTTAGCAAGACTGGTCTGCAACAACAAATGTCTCTTGTCCTTTCCAGCTGGGTAGGACCTGCTAAAAGCCTCTGTTCTGCTGGCATAAACCTTAAAAACCCAAGGCTGCCTCCTTGCACCATGGCATATTGGAACAGGACAGCAGCAGAGCTGGCACAGTTACTGTGCCTTATAATAATTAGAGTAACTGGCTGAAGGTCCCCATAATCACGAAGCAAAAAGTCTATTTAAAACCTAAGCTTCTTCTGGTATGCTGGTATTAAGAGAATCTGTGCTTAACCGTTCACATTGATTCCAAGGATAAATGGCCTAGAACAAGATTGGGAGACCACTTTGATGAGATCACTTGGAAGACTGTATCTTAGCCCTTTTCCTTGTTGTTACTTAGAAGCATTAGACTGATAGATACCAATGTGGGCCACTTGACTGCTGAGGAGGAAGAATGTGGACAAAATCAAAGATAACAATGTTGTCCTGTCCTAAAGGATTCTTGAATATCTTTTCAGTGGCCTATACACTTGCTTATAATTAATAGAATATAAGTAAAATAACAGAATGCCTGCTGTAGGCTTCATCTCTGCCCAGCCCTTAGTGATGGCATTACCACTCCAAGAACTATTTCCCAAGATAGTTGGAGGAAGAAGAGAAAAATCCATGTGTTCTAAAACGTTAGCGCTCTCTGTGGTGATAAAAAAACTGAGAATTGCAGGGATACCTATCAATTGGTGAAGGGCTCCTGGTTTTTATCAGTTATGTGAATTTCTACCTTATCAATTGGCTTGATGTTATGGAGTTTTATTTGAGTGAAACAGTCTAAAAAGTCAAGTTTTAAGGAGATAACTCTAAAATATTTCTTCCTTACAATCTGACAGAAAAGCAATATTTTATATAGCAAGATGGTACTTTTTTTGTGTGTTAAGTACAGATGGAGACTTAATAAAAGTATGAAAATGGAAGTTCCCTCTTAAAATATAAACATCCTCAAGAGCGATAACACACTAAAACATCAGTCATTTATAACTCAGTGTGAATGGATTTATTTTATGCTTCCCAAACAATAGCTAGCTGGAAGCAGATTTCAGTGATGGTGAGGAAGGGAAAAGAGAGAATGAAAGAGTTCCAGCATTTGGAGCCTTGTCTGAGAAAATAAAGTCTGGCTGCACTAAGTTGTTCTTCACAGTTTTGTGTCAGATTAACCTTTTGGTGGGGAAGGATTTGAGTTTAGGTCAGTAGTTGATGAAATAGAATCTTGGCAGTCTAAGTCAACATCACCTTCAAAGATACCTTCATTTAGAGGAGCAGACCCAGCCCTATTTTTATGTCAACATAATCTTGCATTGGCATTTGTGTTTAGTCAGGGTACGTCTTCCTTTTCCAATTTGTTTTTTTCCCTTTACTGTATTTACTACTAGGACCCCAAGCAGCTAATATCCTGCATAGATTTCAGGTACATCACAGATGCCTTAACTGAAGAAGAAGCCTATGGTAAGTCCTTTAGAAGATACATTTGGCAGCATTTTTATTGTGTAAATAGAGTAGAACCACTTCTTGTTTTCTGAAAGGATGGGTAACCAGCGTGGTTTTATTTTCAGAAATACTACAGAAGGGGAGCATTGGCAAAAAGGAAAGAGGTATGTTAAAAGAAATTTTGTTGTGTTTTTCTAATGTTGTCAGTTGTCAGGGTAAGCTTTCTATACCAAACAAGAATGTGACCTGCCTTCAGGTATATTTTATTATACTAAATACCTCACTCCCTTTGCAATGAGTCTTGTAGGCAGAAGCCAACCAGAAAGGAATCTCAAATGTATTTTAGGCTTTAGGGTAGGTTTGGGCCTGTGGTTTCACTGGTATGGGAAACACCCCAGTGAAGGAACTTCCTCTCCTAATGCAGATATCCACTTTCTTCTTAGAAAGTGGCTCAGAGTGAATATAAATAGTAATTGTTTGTGTTCGGGCCAAAAACCTTGAGAGTCTTCCTCACCCAGGTTGATTTTTTTTTTTTTTTTGACTGAGTAAAAGAGGTTGTTCTCTGCCTCATTTCTTAACTAGCCTTAATCACTGATAGGATGTTCAGGGAGCTCTCAAACTGAGACTTGTTAAAGACCTTAACTTAGTCAGTCCTAGGTCTCCCACTGTATCCAGGGCCATCTCCAGTCGTTCTGATCAAGATCTGGCCACTGACCAGAAGACTTTGGAGGAGAGAGTGGGGCAGGTGACTTTTCACAGCCCTCCCTCACTTACACCCAACTCATTTGCATCATGGTGCCCTTCCAGAATGCAGGACAAACAATAAATGTCTCAGAGAGTTGTTCAGAGTACTCCAAGGCCAGCTTTCTACTCACTGTACTATAATTAGCCTCTCAATATTTTATGTATAAGTATATACGTATGTGCATACTTATATCTATCTAGATCTATATTCACTTCAACAACTGTTAAATTATGGGCAACTTTGGAGTAAAGCAAAAGGAGAAAGGCATGCCCTCCCTGACAGTGGAGGCAGTAGACATCTAGAAGACAAATTCTAGAGCAGGGTTCTTCACCTATGTTCGTGTCCTGGGTTCCTTTAGCACTCTGATAAAGATTATGGACCCCTTCTCAGCATATGTTTTAAAGGCACAGAATAAACTGTAATTGAGGGAAATGCTAAGTTTTAATTTGGCATTAGTGAATATAAAGGTGATTTTTTTTTCATACAAGTTCACAGTTCCTTTGAAATGAATTCTTGTTTAAGAACCCCCTAGAAGATTCTAGGGAGCTGAAACACTGAAAAAAAGAGACTTGGTCATTCTGACACCATCTTATTTACTTTTAGAAGTAAGCTCTTTGAAGATAGGAACTATTTCATTATTTTTTTTTAATCCTTCTTACCAAGTACAATCCCTTTCACATAATGCACGCTTAACAAATGCTTGTTATTGGTTTGAGTGAAAAAGATTATGAATTCCAATTGTGAGATAGGGATCACATAAACCAAAATAGCAGTGGACAGGTAGGTAGCAGCTATGGTCTGTTTAGGGAAAGGTATTAATAAGGAATTACATGTAATTTAGCAAGTGATTGGGATTTACACGAATATAGGTATTTCCAGACCTATTTTTTCCAGCAGAATTGCCCACTAGGCAATGTCAAATGCCCACTTGAAGAATTGTGTCTTTACAGAAGAACAGATGTTGGAGTGGGGCTACCCAGCATATACCACTTCCTGTGCCTGGCTGGGTTACTCTGACCAGCAATTAAAACAGGTTTGTACTTTGGATATTTTATGAGGAAGAATTCCTAAAACTGATTGCCTGGAAAATCATATGATCATAGATCTAGAGCCCAAAAGTCCTCAGACCAAACCCCTACTTTTCCAAATGAAGAAATTAATGCCCAGGGAAGCTAACTGACTGGCCTAAGATGTCACAGGTGAGGTTTGAACCCAAATCCTCTGAAGCCAGAGCCAGCATACTTCTGCTGCTTAGATGTAGACAACTGGGTTGTCTACTTTTCATAATAATTTGAAACTTGGTAATCATTTCAGAGAGTACACCTACTCTTGGAACAATAATACACATGGGGACCTTTCAAGTTATATTATATACATGGATTCTTATTTGAAACAGGACAGTAGTGCACTCCTCAATATTAAAAATGTTTGGCCTTCAGATCAAGCTCACCCCTTCCCTATCCTATTTGTCAGGTATATGGCTAATGCAGAGAGTTTCAAAAAGACTAAGCATTTGGCATTTCATTTTCATATATATCTAATAGAGGTATATATGTTAATGAACCCCTTTCTATAAAAGAAAGGTATTAATAATTTTTTTTCTCTTCTAAGAATGCTTTGAAGATTAATGGAATATTACCTGTGACGAGATTAGGATCAAAGAGAACTCCATAAATGCAAAGAATTACTTTATGTTAGCCAATCAATCAGAGTCTCAATAAAATGTAATATATTCCCCTGCTGTAAGCCACAGGCACCAAATATGTTATACCCAGGAAAGAAATGACTTAGGTATTTTAGAACAAGGACAGCCATGTGAATAAATATTTCCTAGCTGTAGGGTTTTTCACTGGTCAATATATAACATCATAGTCAATGAATAACATCTCAAATATTTCTTTTCTCCCCAGTTATGCAATGAAGCACTCAAGGAGGGCTGGACAAGGTATGTTGTTTTAGAGTAATATTGGACTTTATTCTTGTATCCTAATAAGGAGCAAAAGAAGTATGTCAGAAGCCAGAGGACTGATAATTAAATATCAAGCAAAACAACTTCTATTGTTTTAGAATTAGTTAAGTGTGAGATAACTTCTGAAGGATTATCTCCAACAAGGATTTGAGCAACAACAAATAATCTCAAGAAGTAGGTGTTTAGAATCACAAAGTCTTTTTTAAGTTTTATTGATGTTTCATTTTCGCATTGCAAACTTTGCCAGATTGTGGCCCACCCTGTGAGATCTCTGTTATAACAGACTACAACAGTTAAGCAAAACTAATTATATAGTGGCCTGTTCTAAAAGTATCTAAATCTATATTCACATACCTCTAACCTCTCCAAAACATTTTGTTAATTAATAGATATTCATTTATTCCTTCTCCTTCCATAATCCAATGAAAAAAGAAAAACAAATTCTTTTAAAAATATATGTGTAACAAAGCAAAACAGATTCCCTCATAGTCAGTCTGGCTGTGTATCTGTATGTATATAGGCAGCTAAATGGCACAGTGGATAAAGTACCAGGTCGGGAGTCAGAAAGACCTGAATTCAAATCCAACCTCAGTGTATGACACTGGACAAGTCACTTAACTCTGTTTGCCCCAGTTTCCCCATTTCTGTATGAGATAGAGAAGTAAATAGCAAACCCCTCCTGTTTGGTTGCCAAGAAAACTCTAAATGGGATAAATGAAGAATTAGATACAACTTACACAACTGAACAACGATGTGTGTGTATAATTTTGTTCTGCACTCTAAATCCATTGTTCCTCTGTCAGATGGATAGAGATCACGTTTCAGCATTGGTCCTCTGATCCCAAATGGTCATTGTTGATCTTAATTTTTACAACTTTCAAAGTTGTTTATCTTTATAGTGTTGTTATTGTGTAAATTTCTGGTTTTGCTCATTTTATTCTTCATCAATTTTAAAAAACTTCAAAATTATTTATTCAATGATCTTGATGTTATCCTATAACCCATTCTTCTGGCTTTTCTTCTTTAACTTTGCAACAGCAATTTGACAGCTACTTCATTTTATTTGTGATATTTTTGGTTAAGGATACTCCCTCCAATTGTGCAGTTCACAAATCATCCTTAACTTTCTATTCTGTGAGTTTCTGTCCTTGGTTCTGCCAAAAATCTGCTATAGGAGCTTTCTTTTAGATACTTTGTCATTGAAAGATGATGAGTGGAGCATGTAGGGGCTGTCCCTCATTTATTTCACCCTCTTACTATTTGACTAACACAATTCCTTGTCTGATTCACATCTCTCTGATAGATGAAATAAATCCTTTTTTTCTGGTTCTTTCATGCAATTCTTCCTTGGCAACGTCTTACAGCCTACTCTCATGCACTAAGTCCAATCCCACTTTAATTATTTTGTGTATATGTGTGTGGTATTCCATCATTTTTCATTGTACACTATTGCTGGAAAACTTTTTGCTGTTAAAAAGATATGTCTATATTTCAGAAAGAAATTTTGGGGTCATTAAAATTTTTGTACAATTTCTTCAGAGCAAGCCAAATAACTCTCCTTTTCATATCTGTATCTACTTCATTGTCCATCTGCTCTGACTTTCCAAGCCATACATAACTATGGACCAACTCTATGGTTTGCCTATCCAACTGCACATGACAATCTGGACAATAGACATTTTTCATTCCCTTGGTTTTTCCTGTATGTATAATTAGGTTGAATTCTTGCATGACTATCACTAATATAGAAAGCCCTATTGTATCCCAGAACTTGATACAATTGAGATAATGACATCTACTAAAGTGAATATCTGGCCGACTTCACCCTCTGTAGGCAGTCTTCCTCTGATGATTACTCTAACTTCCAGGATAGCTAGCATGTTTCCTGTTTGGACAAAATTATTTCTATTTTACATCTTTTAAAGAATCTTCTACAATTGTGATGTAGGCATGAGAGATTTCTGGTTAAAGAAATATTTTTTAAAAATACTTAACAAATAGTAAATACAGTGTGATCTTCTATTTTCTACACTTGGGCCAATTGTATGCCTTTAATAATGTAATCTACTGTGGAATATTATTTGCCTAATCCTTTAGAATCCTCTATGCTGATTCTGAGGTCTGAGCAGCCAAGGCAGCCAACTATTCTCATGGCACTGAAAAATATGTCCACCTGGCTCCTGAGCCAGGGACTGGGGTATGAACTTGTTTGTTTACATCAAGGCAAAGAAAGAGAGAATAAATGTCAAAGTAGCTTCATGGAGCTGTTCAGAGAATAATTGAATAACATAAGTCCTCTTCAAATCTATAATGCTTCCCAGCTTTCTAATAGCTTATTGATCACCTACTTTTTTCAAGAGGATCATGCAATATCCTAGACTTTGGAGCAAACTGAGGACAAGTAAATTAACAAAAGACCACATGATGCTAACTAAAGGGAAAAAAAAACAAACATCTCTATGTACCCTTCATATCTTCATCAAGAGTTAGCTATCCAGAAATAAATACTATGCTTCTTGATATAGTTTAAGGTGGCATCAGGTTGTTGGTTTTTTTTTTTTCTTGGCTACTTCATCACATTGTTGTCTTATTTTGAGTTTGCAGTCCACTGAAACCTTGAGATCTTTTGTACAACATAATCACTATCCACCATATCACTTACCATCCAGTACTTGTCCAGTTGCTTTTTTTTTGCTTTTTGCTGAGGCAATTGAAGTTAAGTGACTTGCCCAGGGTCACACAGCTAGGGAATGTTAAGTGTCTGAGACCAGATTTGAACTCAGGTCCTTCTGACTTCAGGGCTGGTGCTCTATCCACTGCGCTACGTAACTGCCCCCCCCCTTTTTTTTTTAAATACAAGTTTAGGAGTTGACACTTTTTTCCTATTACATTTCATTTTAATTAGACTTGTCCTGTCTAATCATTTTAGCCTTTTTGCATTCTAATTCTGTCATTTCATTTTTTTAGTTTTCCCTTCCAGGCTCAGGTCACCTACAACTTGATAAGCATGTCATCTATATTTCCATCCAAGAAATTGACAGAAAGGTCACTGATAGAAACCTTCTTCTAAATAAACAATGAGCTATTAATGACTATTTGGGTCTAGCTGGTTCTACCTAACTATTACATCATATAGACCATATCTGTGCACTTGTCTTTAAAGATAAAACAAATTACTTTGTCATTACTTAGTTAAAATCTTAGTTTTTACTATATCTAAAGCATTTCTCTGACCTATAATAATTAGACCTTTCCTTGTAACTCTAACAAAGGAAAGAAATGAGGCACGTCTGATAGGGCATATTAAAAAATACTAATTTAAAATTAAATTATTATTTTCCAAACAATAAAAAAATGAATTTTTCCCTTTTCACCATTTCCCACACAAATTGAGAAAGAAAAACCTCTGTTACAAACAAGTATGGTTGAGCAACACAAATTCCCACATTGGCCAGGTCCAAAAAATGTTTCAATCTGCACCGAGTCCAGCGCATTTCATTCTGAATCCTCTCAAATTATGGTTGGTCATTGTATTGATCAGAGTTCTTAAGTCTTTCAAAGTTGTTTGACATAGCCTAATGTTGAAGCCATTTATGCTCATAGTGATCATTGCTACCTATCCTGAGAACTCACAGACTGTGTTTGAAATCTTGGGGTAACTTTTGACTCTTCTTTAACTTATGCCTCATGAGCCAATCAACTGTTTATTAATTCCTCAAATATTTATCAGGTGCTTACAATAATTAAAGTACTACCTACAGATAGTGAGGAAATCATAAAATTCATACAAGACATAGTAACTTGTCATAATGACTTCCTATTTGTCTCCTGAGTAAATATGTATGTGTGTGTGTATATATATATATATATTTACATATATATACCCCCACATATATACACATATATGTGGGTGTGAGTATACAAATACATAAACATATACACACATACACCCTCCCCAAATACACACAGACAGAGGCGCATTTAAGGCCTATCCCAATGTGGTGTTATTTGACTTCTTTAGACTTATCTCAAATTACTCTCTTCTATTATACCTAGCTAAACTGGTCTGTTTGCTATATATCCCCACACATGGACCTCATTCCAGTTTTCTATATCCACGTGTATCTTTATGCTGTTCCCTAAACCCTCAATTTCATTTCCCTATTGTATTTCTACTCATGCTTAAAACCTGACACCAGAGTCATGACCAGGAAGGTTCACTGATTCCCCTCTCCAATGATCACCTTCCCCTCTTTTGAATCTCACATATCATTTACTTCCTATGGGCCCTTTCTTGTTAAAAGTGTTTTTCACTGCTTAATAGTTCTCACCAGCTCTTAATTGTAAATGAATACAATACTATTAAATGTAATTTGACCAACACAGAGTACAATAGCATTTGTGACCTCCCCTAGTCAGGATTCTAATCTTATTAACTATTAACAGCTAGATCACACAATGCAGAGTATTGGACCTATGATTGAATCCCATTTCAAATAGCTATAGGATGATGGGCAAGTCACTTAATCTCTACCTAATTAGATTTCCTCATGGCTATATAATGTTAGTACCTACTTCCCAGGATCATTGTGAGGATCAAATAAGGTAATATTTGTAAAAACACTATGTAAATCTTAAAGCAATATGTAAATAATATTATTATTAACTCAGCCCAACACTTTTTTAAAGGTTAGATAATACTGTTAGATTGATAATTGACCTTGTAATCATCTAAAATATTCAATTGCTTTTTTTTTTCTGTATGAGTGGTTGGGTTGCTGTTAATTTAGTCATGTCCTTAATTAAAGAGTTAGTAAGTAAAAACTTAATAGGAAAGCTTAGAGAAATTGTGACTAGTCTAGAGAAGAGAAGTTTTAGAAGACAGTTAGCCTTGATTTTTGAGTATCCAGTAAATTACATCCCAAGACTATTCAACAGTTAGTCTCTGTTTACTGATCGAGGACACAGCAGACCCATGAACCACAGGGAAAATCATAATCACAGAAAAATAAAATTATAAATAGTTAGGTCTGAAAGATGACTTCCTTTGAGCCAAGGGTATGTGAAGAGAAACTATCAAACTTTGTTACTATATACATCATGGAAAAGATTGGTCAGTAATAGAAAATACAGTTTTGAGTGTCATATACAAACATGGGATTTAAACTCAAGGGATATAAGTAGGATTCTCTCTTGAAAACTGAAACAGAAAGAAATTCTGAGACCTGAGAAATCAAGGGAGACCTCAATGATGGTTCCACTCCTCCTTTCACTTTCTTCTTAAGTCCCTGCAATTGGCTTACTACCTTGTTACTCAACTGAAGCTATTCCTTCCAGAGATATCAATGATTTCTTAGTGGACAGATCTAATGTCCTCTTCTTTATCCTCATTCTTTTGGATCTGTGATTCACTGACACTGCTGACCACCCATTTCTCCTTGACAGTCTCTCCCTTACAGGTTTTTGTGACCCGGTTCTAATCCACTTCTCTCTGATCTCCCTTTCTGGTTCTCTGCCTGATCACTCCTTCTTATTCTCCTTTCATCATCCAAGTCATGTCTACCATCTGTGAGTGTGTCCTCAGGCTCCTTTTTCTTTCCTCTCTACAGCCTCTCATTTCGTTTTCATGGGTCTAATTACAATATGTCATTGATTCCTAAATATATATTTCTTGCTCCTGTCTTGAGCTCTAGTCTCACATCAGCAACTATCTATTGGAATTTTAAAATGGATGACCCATAGACATCTCAAACTCAATGTCCAAAACAGAAATCATTATCTTTCTCCTAACACCCACTCTTCGGAATTTCACAATTAGTGTTGAAGGCACCTCCATACTTCCCATTACTCAGGTTTAAAACCCATTGTCACCCTCAGTTCTTCATTCTCACTCATCCCATATAGCCAATCAGTTGCTAAATTTCCTATCTTTACGTTTCTCATCTATATCTGTTCTTCTATACTCTCACAGCTTACCAACCCAATTCAGACCTTCTCATCCCTACTATTGCAATAGCCTTCCTACCTTAAACCTTTCCTCTCTCCAGCCTCTGTATACATTGTTTAGCAATAGTACCTGGTATGAGCATTTAATGTTTTTGGATGGTTGATTGCCGAAAAGTTGTTAGTCTTTGGAATACATATTTTGTGTATCTTGGGTTCAAATGACAGAGCTTGTATATAAGCTTAAAAGCTTATTTGTAAAGCCTTTAAAAGCCAGGTAGAATGCTTTATATACTTAAATTATTGTATCAGTATAACTTGTTAGTTTAGGTTATAGTTTAAATCATTCAGCTGCAATAACATTCAGCTGCAATAACATCCCTTCCACTCTGACTGGTTTATGAGTTACTGACAATTTTATTTCCTTTTGTCAATGTAGTAAATAACTGATGATAGTACTAAAGATCCTATTTATCTAGTGTTTCTTTGGACCAGCCAGTAATTTGTAGCTACTGCTACGGTTCTAAGTTAAGACATATTTTATAAAAATCTTGTCTACCCTAAGTGACTTATTTGAGTTCTCTTGGAAAAGAACTAGAGATTACTGAGAAACTGATATCTGTGAATTATTGACAGGTGTGATTATTTCCGTAGAAAATTCTACTGGTTTTGTCATGTTTTGTGGAGGATTTAAATTTCCAAATCAAATATATTTTTTAGGTTTAAAGTAAAAGTTGGTGCTGATCTTGAGGATGACATTCGTAGATGCAGAATTATAAGAGACATGATTGGGCCTGGAAAGATTTTGGTAAATATGTCCTTAAATGTACATGTATTTTAAATATGCAATAAATATATAACTTTGTGAAAGATATAAGTTGACTTATTTGAAGAATAACCAGTGTTAAGCATTGGGGGTTTAAGGTAAGGTATATAAGAAGTTTTAAAAAAATTGGAGGTATGAAACTAGCAATAGATAGTTAAATATAGATCTAAATGGAACCTATAAATCTATAATGTAGAATTTATAAAATCTTTGTAAAGAATATATAGGTGTATGTATTCTGTAAGGATTCAAGTAAAAAATAATTCTAAAGCTCTAATTCTTTGTCTCACTCCATCTTAGTAATATCTAGTATTTATATATCTTTGAACAAAAACTTCTATTAGTTCATTTATCTAAGTAGGAATAGTTATTTCACATTCTTAGCATTTGAAACTACCAACTTCCTTGATTAGTGTGTAACAGCGAGCCCCAGTGTCAAGCAAAGAATATTAAGATGGCCTAGATGACAAGGGTTTTTTGCCCTGTATATTTTGATTATATATCTTTGGAGTGTTTTTTAGAAAGTGGATGAAGTCACTAAGATTCTCTTTCCCTCTCTTCCTCCCCCACTATATCTTAAAGCCTGCTACATAATTCAGATTGGTTATTTGGTACTAGAATTTTTATATATTTTGGGGTCCATACATGCCATTTCATTAGTGTAGAGAACTCTCAGGATGGAAATTTCTCCACCAATCTAGGTTCAGTAACTTATCTGCAACCTATAGTTTTAGAGGGCTGCCTGAGATATTGAGAAAATTAAGTGACCTGCCCACAATAAAAAATATGAATAGGTATCTAAAGCAAGACTTGAACTCAGTTCCTCCTGATTTCAAAACTAGCCTTGTATCCACTATGCTCTATCAGTAAGAGTATAAGAAATTACTGTTACCTGATATTATTACCTTATTTTAAATGTGCAATATATTATACAATATAGGATATAATGTATAGTATATAAAAATCTATGATATGTTAAGCTTACAATAAGTTTAATAATCAGTAAAGTTTAAAACTACACTAAGACTTTTGGAATGCCCTGTATATACCTTTCGGCCCTCATTATCATTATCTGGCCCCATATGGCCATATTATCATCATCCCCAAATTTTTGTTTCCTATTATACTGAACACAAAATTCCATAAACTACTAAATATCAGCGTTAGAAGAATACAGCAGAAGATGATGTCTGTAGCCTGTCAACTGCATATAGAAGAGGGACTTTTAAAAATAATGTTCAAATTAGAAATTAACCAGAGCACCAAGTCTGGCTCAAACCCTCCTGTGGAGAGCATCATGAGCTTTTCCAAAGGTCACACATCCTTTAGATCTTCTTCCATGAGAGTTTCTGTTGCAAAAACTGGCTTTGAAAGTCGTCTCTTGGTTTCTCTTTGGCTCCCCAAATTATGCCTGCGTGTTGTGCTGCATGGGTAAAGACTGTGCCTGTCTTTCCTTCTCTTGGGCAGTCAATTCTGTCATGTTCAGCTGGTTCTGAACTGTGAATGCTGCATTCCTTTTGTACCTTAGCTTAGGGTTGTCAGTAGCTTGCAACGGTGTATTTTAAAGCTTAGACTCTAAACACCTGGACAAATGTCGAATGACGAATAGTATTTCTCACTCCTTGTAGCTGGTGGATGCCAACCAGCGATGGGACGTGCCAGAAGCAATAGAGTGGATGTTAAAGTTGGCTGAATTTAAGCCACTGTGGATTGAGGAGCCGACCTCCCCTGATGATGTTCTTGGACACGCCACCATCTCTAAGGTAGCAGACTTATTTCTTTCAAGAGATAGCCATCAGATACTGAGATTCTTTTGTTTTTTCATTTTTAACTTTTCCTGATAAAGAATTAAAGAAATAATGTAGCAATGACGAGGTCTGAAGATTTCACATCCTTTTCTTCCCATCCTCTCCTCAGATACTTAGTAATTTAAGAAATGACCAAAAATTTTCCAGAGATTAATGACAAATCTTATACTGTATAATTATAGAAATTCTGACTGTTTATTTTATTCATCCAGCCTTGAGAAAATGTAGAATACCAATTAATGGGGCTCTGAAATATATGAGATACCCCAATCTGGAATGGGGACAATTGGTGGCACAGTGGTAGAATGCTGGGCCTGGAGTCAGAAAGACTTCTTCCTGAGTCCAATTCTGGCTTTAGATTCTTACTAACTATATGACTCTGAGCAACTCATTTAACCAATTTGCCTGTTTCCTCATCCATGGAATGAGTTGGAGAAGGAAATGGAGAATCATTCTCATATCTTTGCCCAGAAAACTCTCAGTGGGGGTCACAAAGAATCACATATGACTGAAAAGACCGAACAACCTAGTAATATCTATTTCTATAAATTAGTCAAGTATTTTTTGAGTATCTATCACTAAACTGGTTACAAAGGTTATTTCAGAGATGTTAACAATTGTCAAAAAACTTATGATATATGGGCAGCTAGGTGGCACAGTGGTTAGAGCACCAGCCCTGAAGTCAGGAAGACCTGAGTTCAAATCTGGTCTCAGACACTTAACATTCCCTAGCTGTGTGACTCTGGGCAAGTCACTTAACCCCAATTGCCTCAGCAAAAAGCAAAAAAACAAAAAAACAAAACAAAAAAAAAAAAACCTTATGATATAGCTGGTGCAGCAAAACTTTCATTCATGAAATTATTAGAGATAAGAAAAGCTTCAAGAATTTAAGTAGTATCTACTATGTCTCACTTATTGTATTAGATGTTAGGGATTCAAAGACAAATATGAAGCAATCTCTGATTTCAATGAGCTTTCGTTCTATTTATTGAAGGAGAAGATTTGTGTAAATATATGTGACAAGGTTTCCAGGTTAACTACCCCATATGTAGATTAGGTAGAGTGGTCACCCTACTCTTAAACTGCTATTTACTTATCTTCTCTGTAATTTTTCTGCGACATAAGACTTAAAACTAACTCTCTCAGGAAAGTTCATTTAATTTTTTTTTCCTTTTTGTTCTCACAAAGTCTCTTTGCAACCATCATAGTTAAAATTCTCTCCAAAATGACAAACTACCATCTTTGAAGATTCTACTTCCTTTACAAAAAGATTTATAATAGTTTATTTTATGGTGGCTAACCTTTGGAAATCAAAGAGATACCCATCAGTTGGGAGTAGCTAAACAAACTTACATATGATTGTGATGGAATGTTATTGTGCTATAAGAAATGACAAGCAGGATAATTTTAGAAAAACCTGAAAGACTTGCATGAGCTGATGCACATGAAGTGAACAAAATCAGAAGAACATTATATATAGTGATGGCAATAGTGTTTGAGGAAGGATTGTGAATGACTTAGCTACTCTTAGCAATACAATGATCCAGGACCATCCCAAAAGACTAATGATGAAACATACTATCCACCTCCAGAGAAAGAACTGATCTTGTTTGAATACAGACTAAAGCATGCTATTTACTTTTTTTTTTGTTCAAGTATTTTTATCCAAAATAACTAATGTGGAAATGTTTTACATTTAAAAAAAAAGATACAATAGTACTCATCAGCTATGTGAGAGAGGCTATTGAAGCTAGTGTTATATATAGAATAAATATTAAATAATATATATAAATGATAATAATAATAAATACAAGATAGCTAGGAAGAATGGACACTAAGCATTGAGTAGACCAAGAAAAGTTTTATGTAGACTTGAATCTTAAAGAGATTTTATGAAAGAAGGATTCTATGAAGCAGATGTGAAAAACAAGACTATGTCAGACATTGCAGATGTCTAATACAAAGGCAATCAGAAGATGAAATGCCATACACTCCCCACAAAGAAGGAGCTAGTTTAACCAGATTTAGGAAGAAGAGTAATGTATAATGAGACTAGAAAGGTAAATTGAGATGATGATATAGTAATATTTTAGGGTAAATGGCATAGATCCATACTTAGGAAAATATTTTTTGGAAGCTGTGGAAGATGGGGTGAGTGGCCTTAAACCAAAGAAGCCATTTGGGTGCCAGAGCAATAGTACGGGCAAACGGTAATGAGGACCTGAACTAAGGTGGTGATTCTCTGTCAGTAGAGAGAAAAGACTGGATATAAGACATGAGTAGAAGTAGAAATAGCCAAAAAAAAAAAAAGGCAATTAGTCAAATATGTTGGTTTGAAAGAAAATGAAGAATAATGCTAAAGTTACAAATCAGGAAGACTGGAAGAAGCATTGTGTTGTCTTCAACAGAAAGAGAGAAGTTTAATAAAGAGGGTGGATTTTAGGAAAGGGTGATGAATGAGACGATGCTTTGGGCATGTTGAGTTGAGGTGGAAATGCTCAAAATGGAAGTTGGTAATACAGGACTATGGTGGAGGAGAGAGACTAGAGTGAGGTAAAGATCTATAAATCATCTACAAAGAGTAGATAGAGCACCAAGCCTGAGGTGAGGAGTTCAAATCCAGCCTCAGCCACTTCCAAGCTGGGTGACCATAGGCAAGTCATCTAACCCTGTTTACCACAGTTCTCTCCTCTATAAAATAAGTTGGGAAAGGAAATGGCAAACCACTCCAGTAACTCTGCCAAGAAAACCCCAGGGGGATCACAGAGTCAGATAAAGCAGAAAACAACCGAGCAACAGAGAGGATTTTATTTTTAAGATAGGCAAGAGAGGTATATTTGAAGGCCAAAGTGAAGGAGCCTGTGGATGGAGAGAGCAAGAGAGAGGAGTCCAAAAATTCTGGGGGCAAAATCCCAAAGGAGGTGGGAAGGGACGGAGTCCAGAGTATAGCTAAGAGCCTCAAAAGAAAAGAAATCTATGGGGACGGTGAGATGTGAAGATCAAGAAAAGGCACCTGAGAGAAGTTTTGGCAGCCTCACTTTTCTGCCTAAAGCAGGAGGTTATCAAATACAGGTGCAATTGGGGGAGGGTTTCAAGTTTGAAGGGAAGAAAGTTTTGAGTAAACAGTATATTGTATTAGGGACACAGTGAGGGATCCAGGAAAAGGACTGACAGATAGCCACAAAGGCCAGACTGAAAGGGGGTAATCAGTAATGAGGCAGATCTGCACTGTGTTTTGTTGCCTTCCTCTGGTTATGGTTCCCAGAGGCTCAGCAGGCAGGACAGGGGGGTTGCTGAGCCTCTAGGACCCAGCCCAGGGAAGCTAATTCCGGTTAGAGTCTGGCACAGCCTGGGGGACTGTTAATGGCTGCATTGCATGTGCCTCGGCCTGTATCTGGTTATCTTTTTTTGCTTCATGTTCATCTACTTTGTAATATGCACAAGTATAGCTTGCTTTGTATTTATTTGCTCTTTTCCCCTTCTCCATTAGACTGTAAGCTCCTTGAGGGCAAGAATTTTCTTTTGCCTCTTTTTGTATCACCAGTGGTTAGCACAGTGCCTAGCACATAGTAGGTACTTTATAATTTTTTAAAATGGATTTGTTAGTATTTCCCTTAACATTTTTAATTGCATTCAGTTTGTAGTATGCAAAAATAAATGTTTTCTTCAGCTATAAATATTTTTAAACATTCAAAATTACAGTTTAGAAACTTAGGAAAATTATACCTCATTTTATGTGTCTTTTTTTAGGCCTTAGCCCCATTAGGAATTGGTGTGGCAACAGGAGAACAGGTAAGTACTCAGCACTATATTACTGCCAACAGTTCTTGACCATCTGTTGATGGCGTCCTACTGTAATATCCTCTCATGGGGTTGTCATGTTGTAGACATTTTTAGAAATTTCTATAACATTTAGAAATGGAATCATTTTGGAACCTCTATAGAGGCTGATATATAGCACCTGGCACAGAGTTAGTGATGAATAAATGTTTATCGACTGAAGTAAAATGTCAGAAATGTGTGTATCACCACAGTTCAGATGACTAAGTGTATATGTTTCCTCTCCTACATATCTAATCACTACAAAAAAAAAAAAAAAAAAAGCCCCAAGCCAACAGTTCTAAGCTCTTGCTGCAAGCTTTTGCATTTTGTCATTTTTAAGGAAGCCAGCTTCTGAACTGAATCAATATTGTAAATTTATGCTCTTTTTTTGTGCTTATAAATTCATTACATCTGCCTGCCAAAATCTCTCTAGTCATCCTGAAGAGCCAACTAAAAAGGAAGTCATTGAAGCTCAGATCAGGGCCTGGGCCAGGAAGATGCATCTTGACTGAGGGAAAAGATTCATAGCCCTCCCTCACAAAGGGAGATGTAATGCTTTTGTCCAGATCATTTGTGGATTTTATTCTGTCTGTAGCTTAGTGCTTTCTTTCATCATAATAATTCATTTTGATGATTCACTTTATCTCTGACCTGCCAATAGCCATGATACATAGATATTTCTTTTTTTTTCTTTTTTATTAAAATATATTTATTTAGTTTGTTAAATATTTCCCAATTACATATAAAAAGTTTTAATATTCATTTCTTAATTTTGAATTTCAAGTTCTCTCCCTCAATCCTGCCCCTCCAACAACCTTTAAGAAGGCAGGTAATATGATTTCAAATATACATGCAATGTCATATAAAACATATTTCCATAAGAGCCATGTTTCAAAAGAAAATATGCAAAAAAATCAATAAAATAAAAGTTTTAAAAGTATGCTTCATTCTGTACTCAGTTCAATAGTTCTCTTTCTGCAAGTAAATAGAATTTTTCATGAGGAATCCTTTGGAATCATCATAGAAATTTCTTAATGGAAGAAAGATTGGTTTATCTGTATGACAGTGCAGGCTAATTCACTGACCGGGAAACTTTGTGTAAGGGGCAGCATAGTCCCCACCAGCACCTTCAGTCAAGTGATCACAAAAGAAAAAATGAGTCCAGGTCTCACAAAAGATCCAGGGCCTCTGGAATAATGATTTTTTGGCATTAAATTGCTGTGTTATCATTTACAAAGATTTTGAAGGTTAAGGCAAAAGCTGACTTTTTTGTTGGCTTTTATTTTTAATTCTATCTCCAGTGCCAGAATAGAGTGATATTTAAACAACTTCTACAGGCTGAGGCCCTACAGTTTCTCCAGATTGACAGCTGCAGACTGGGAAGTGTCAATGAAAATCTCTCTGTGTTACTGATGGCCAAAAAATTTCAAAGTAAGGGTTTGGGAGAAATTGAAAATAAATTAATCAGTTTTCCCCGGGTAGAAAAAGTTAACAGGTAACCCTATGATTCCTTCCACTATCCTTATTTTTAATTCATATATGAGGGCTAGTTCTATGATGGGTTACATGTCTGTTCTTTGAAGACTAGCTTGGCCATAGATAATGAACTTATTGGCCACCATCTATTTAAATTATAGGGGGGGTTGTTATCTGCCGTGGGGAAAGGACCACTCAAAATTAAAGAACCTTAAAGGATTAAAGTGTATTTTTCTCTTTTGATTTTTGGTACCACACAACCCTTAAAATATCTGACTCCTTGGTCCTATGATTTCATTTTCCTGAATACTAATGAATATTAATAAATCACTCATAGCCAATCTAAAAATTGTAAGTTCACTTACTAACTTCCATACTTCTAACATTGTATTACAATTTACCTCTTTCACTTTATCTAATTAATATTCTTCACATTAATTGGGATTTTCCTCATTTACTTTCAGTTCCTGTTTGCCCCCATGCTGGAGGAGTTGGCCTTTGTGAATTGGTACAACATTTAATAATATTTGACTATATTTCAATATCTGGGAGCCTTGAAAACAGGTCAGTGATCTTCTCTTGAGAATCATAGAAGTTTAATTCTGGAAGGGATCTTAAACCATCTCAGTTAAAACTGATTTCTGATTACTAAGTATCATTTCCAACCAGGTCACATTTTCTTCTCCACATTTTTAAGATTCAGTTGTGGTGATAGTAATAACTCTTAGTCCATGTCTAGTTATGAATGAATGAATGAACGAATGAATGAAAAAAAAAGAGAAGAATTTAGTGCTTATTGTGTGCAAAGCTCTGGGGATACAAAGAGAAAAGCAGGTTAACTAGCTACTCTCTAGGAGCTCATACTCTGATAGGGAAGAGATCACACAAAAAAATAATTTCTGCTCCAAATTCAATGGAAAAGCTCAGTGGTCTTCTGGGCACAGTAGCAAAGCAGATGGTAATCCCTTAATGTCCTTTCCATTGACAAAATCATGTCCATTTAAGAGTGGAAGGACTTTTATTTGGAGAATTTTCTTTTTCTGGGTCTTCAGTAGCAATGGCTACCAAGGAAGTGGAAATTGCAATATCTGTAGAGGCAGATGCCAGTTGAGTCATCCAACAGTTGTTCCTTAAATGATGGCTTCAGGGATTATTCTGAAATCAGGAGTTGAGGCCTGGGGATTGCTAATAGTCCTGAGGCTCTTGAACTGAACTTAAGTTAAAGTCTACACTGACTTTAATTGCTCTCAAAATCAGTAGCAACAGCATTCATATTTTTTAAGGTTTACAGGGAGTGTTTTCCTCACAATACTGTGATGTAGGTAACACATATATTATCTTCATTTTAGAGTTGAGGAAACTGAAGATTAGATATAGTGAATGAACTTGCCCATAGTCAAATAACAAGAAAGCACCAGAGTCAAAATTTGAGCATGATCTCCTGATACAAAAGACCAATGCTTTTTCTACTCTACCATGCAAACTCTCTAAATTATTGAATTTTAGAGCTAAAGGGCTTGATACCTAAATTAATTTCACTTCTTTGTGCAGCATGAATCTTCTCCAAAATATCCCCAACAAAAAGTTGGTTAAGTATGTTCTTAAAGGCCAACAAAAATGATGGAGAGCTCATTTGTCAAGGCTGCCAAATGTCAGGCCAGACAGTCACAATCTATGTACCTGAAACAGGTTGAGATGTGTGCAGCCTTGCTAACTTTGATAAACCTTGTCATTGTTAATTGCTGCACAGGTTTGACTTTTTGTACAGTATAATGTGTAATGAAATTATACTCTTTTATATTCAACAAAAATTGAACTCCTGTAACTTCTATCTACTTGGCTCCTTTAGAGCCAAACTGAGTAAATCTAATTCTTCCCCAGAAACAGGACTCTGCTTAGCCAGGGAAAATGAGAATATAGATTCATCAATGAATGGAACCCCTCTCCCACTTTATGTTGTGTCTGCTGTTCTTTCTTCTTAAGAAATTAACAATATTGGCTTTACTTAATTTATAAACTAATATACCAATTATTCTTTTCTCCTAGGATCTGTGAATATGTAGATCATCTACATGAACACTTCAAGTATCCCGTAGTAATCAAAAAAGCCTCGTACATGCCTCCTAAGGTAGGCTGAGAACAGTAAATTATATTTAGGATATAATCAGGGCTTCTTAACCTTTTTTTACTTTCAGTCCCCTTTTTGCCCAAGAAATTTTTATGCACCTCACTCTCAAATCTGAGCCAGTGTTTCTGGCAGTATATTTATGTATGTGCAGTGCAAAGTATGCATGTTATATGTTCAGAACCAAGGCTGCAGGGAAATCATGCGCTGAAACACAGCAAATGCTGCCAAAAACACCTCAGATTGATCACACATTAGATTTTGAATTAACTCTTGGTTGTTGCATTCAGTAACATTTTACTGTTGCCAAATTTTTCATGACCCTCACATTCACTTAGGCCTCCCCATATGGGGTTGTGTCCCACAGTTTAAGAAGTTTTGGTCTAAACATTCTCTTAACTCTGTTTTATATATTTTAACAGTGACTACCCTGACAAAAACTGCTGGGAAAATTGGAAACCAGTATGGAAGAAACTAGGCATTGACCCACACCTAATACCATATACCAAGATAAGGTCGAAAAGAATTCATGATCTAGGCATAAAGAATGATATTATAAACAAATTAGAACAATGTAGGATGGTTTACCTCTCAGACCTGTGGAGGGGAAAGGAATTTGTGACCAAAGAAGAACTAGAGGTCATCATTAATCACAAAATAGATAAGTTTGACTATATCAAGTTAAAAAGTTTTTGTACAAACAAAATGAATGCAGACAAGATTAGAAGAGTAGCAGTAAACTGGGAAAATATTTTTACATCCAAAGGTTCTGATAAAGGCCTCATTTCTAAAATATATCGAGAATTGACTCAAATATATAAGAATTCAAGCCATTCTCCAATTGATAAATGGTCAAAAGATATGAACAGACAATTTTCAGATGAAGAAATTGAAACTATTTCTAGTCACATGAAAAAGTGCTCCAAATCACTATTGATCAGAGAAATGCAAATTAAGATAACTCTGAGATACCACTACACACCTGTCAGATTGGCTAAGATGACAGGAAATGATAATGACAAATGTTGGAGGGGGTGTGGGAAAACTGGGACACTGATAGATTGTTGGTGGAACTATGAACGGATCCAACCATTCTGGAGAGCAATTTGGAACTATGCTCAAAAAGTTATCAAACTGTGCATACCCAGCAGTGTTTCTATTGGGCTTATATCCCAAAGAGATCTTAGAGGAGGGAAAGGGACCCACATTTGCAAGAATGTTTGCGGCAGCCCTTTTTGTAGTGACTAGAAACTGGAAACTGAAGGGATGCCCATCAATTGGAGAATGGCTGAATAAATTATGGTATATGAATCATGGAATATTATTGTTCTGTAAGAAACGACCAGCAGGATGATTTCAGAGAGGCCTGGAGAGACTTGCATGAACTGATGCTGAGTGAAATCAGCAGAACCAGGAGAACATTACACACAGCAACAAGACTATACGATGATCAATTCTGATGGACATGGTTCTCCTCAACAATGATGTGATTCAAACCAGTTCCTATTGTTCAGCGATGAAGATAGTCATATACATCCAGAGAGAGCCTTGTGGGAACTGAGTGTGAACCACAACACAGCATTTTAACGCTTTCTGTGAATATTTCCAGGCATTTTGTTTTCCTTCTTAGGTTGTTTTTTTTTTTTTTCCTCTCTTTTTAGATCTGATGTTTCTTGTGCAGTAAGATAACTGTATAGATATGTGTACATATATTGGATTTGTCATGTAATTTAACATTTAGCATGTATTAGATTACCTGCCATCTAGGGGTGGGGGTTGGGGGGAAGGAGGGGAAAAACTTGGAACAAAAAAAAAGTTTTGCAAAGGTCAATGTAGAAAAATCACTCATATGTTTTGTAAATAAAAAGCTTTTAATAAAAAAAATTAAAAATTTTAAAAACCCAGCAAAAGTAAAACATAATGATTCCACCCTAGAGGTATTTTCAACTTCTATAACCAAGAGCCTGAATTATTCTTTATTCCTAAGTCTATCAAAAATATAATATCTAATGATCAGAATATAAAAGTCAGATGCTCTTTTATAAGGTTTCTCTTGTGCTCCTATGTTTACAATAGGCTACTAGTTATGCAGTGGATATAGAGCTGAGCTTGGAATCCAGAAGACTTGAATTCAAATCCTTCCTTAGACATTATAGGGTGACCCTGGGCATGTCACTCAACCTATATGTCTTTGCTTCTATAAAATAGGGGAAATAATTGCATATACCTCCTGGGTTGTCATGAGGATTGAATGAGGTATTTGTGAAATACTTTGCAAGTCTTAAAGTGCTACATAAATTATATCTATTATTATTAAAATAATCAGAACTGAGGCTTGGGAATGAAATGCAAACTTACAAAATAAAAACAAAAAAATTATTTTATCTGTTGTCTAAGATTTGATTTCCATGGCTTCAGGATTTCCTTCTAACAGGCTTCTCTGAAAGCACTTTAGACAGCATTTCCATTTTAATAATTGGCTCTGAACATCATAGTCATCATTCAGAAAGCTTTTGAAGAATTGTTTCAGTTTTCCAAGAATTTTGAACTTGAAAAAGGGAAAATTCAAAAGTTTTTTGCCATTGTTTTCTTGCAGGAAGGTATCTAGGTGTTTCAGTGATTAGATCCTTGAACTTGAGTCAGGAAGATGTTAAAGTCCTGCCTCAGAAACTTACCAGTGACCTGAGGCAAATAATAATCATATAATTGTCATCATCTAGCATTTATATAACTCTTTAAGGTTTGCAAAGTACCGTACATATTTTCTCATCACCTAAGCTATCAACCTCAGTTTACTCATCTGTTGTTGCTCAGTCATTTCTGGCTCGTTGTGACCCCATTTGGAGTTTTCTTGGCAAAGATACTGGAGTGGTTTGTCATTTTCTTTCTCCAGATTATTTTACAGATAAAGAATCTGAAACAAACCAGGTAAAACTTGCTCAGTCACACAGCTAGTAAATGTTTGAGGCCAGACTTGAATTCAGGAAGGTGAGTTTTCCTGACTTCAGGCCCGGCACTGTGATGACTGCACCATCTAGCTGCTCACTTACTCATCTGTACAGTGGGGATAATAACACCCATTTCACAAGGTTGAGGATCAAATGAGATAATGTTTGTAGCCATAAATGATATATTTGTGACTTTAACCATAACCAAATTATCAAACTATTGTTATCATTCAATTAAACAATTTATAGATACCATAATTGCTCAATTTCATCTCTGTAGACATAACTATAAGGGCCAAAAAAAGGAAGTTTTTCCAAGTTTATTCTTTATTTCTCATTTCACTGTGATGATATCTAGACTTAAAGTCTTGAAAGTTGACAAATATATTCAATTTAAAACATCTAAGGTCTGATAATTAAAACTGAATTGCCTTACAGTTGGGTTTTCATTAAAAAGAGGTCAAGGCAACTGTTTCTGAGAATACCAGTATTACACTGAGCAAAGAAAGCTGATGTTTGTGTTCCCTTGAGATATCACTGCTTAATTAAACTATGTATTTTTTTTTTTTTTTTTTATCCCAAGGATGCCGGCTACTCCACGGAAATGAAAGAAGAGTCTGTAAAGAAGCACCAGTTTCCAGGGGGTGAAGTTTGGCAGAAGCTCCTGGATGCTCAGCAAAATTAAGTTTTTAGCTTTACTATGGCTTTTTCTTCTCATACAAATGGATTTTTAATGGAGAGGGGAGGAAAGTTTATCTGATTTGACACATCACAGTAACAATATCATCCAAATCAAAGATTTAATCATTGAGATAAATCTCGGGTATCATCCTCAATGATTTAAGCACTATATTCTTTATTTTAGAGAAAGTAGACTATTATGTACATTGTTTCCATGTAGGACTGGCTGTGTTAAAATACATTTTGAGAAATGTTATATTCTGATATGTTTGCTGTTCCTACAATTGGTACATTTTTTTAAAAGAAGAAAAATGATAAGCCCTGAAATCCCTGGGATGGTGTTGAATATGGAACAAACACTAAGATATCAAAGGTGTTTTTGGTTTATCAAACACTAGACCAGTCATTGATTATTGTGTCTTGTGAACCTAACCTGTTCCACTGATCCATCACTCAAAGGTTTTTGGGGGCAGCTCCTCCTGGTCTCTCCTGTTTATTAGAAAAAGCCGGAGAGGAAAAGCTGGTCCCTTTTCATTCTTTTAAACATGTGTCTTCCAAGAATTAACTACATGCCATGACACTTAGAAGAAAGTCTTATCTCTTAAATGACATCTCTAAATAGATAAATCAGCCAGGTCTAGATGGAAAGACCCATAAAAGCCTAATTAAACCTTAAAAAATAATGGGAAATTTCCACAACTGTGTTCCATATTGTAATAATATCAATAGTTTAAATTTTAGGCTAAGAAAAGTGCCAACATGTTTTAAAACTTTCGGTGTGGATAAGTCAAATATATGTTAAGACATTTATTCGGTAGTCCACAAATATACACTAGTTCTACAAGGAGCCCCAATAATGGGGGGTAAGAAGAGAAAGGAAGGGCACAGTTGAAGAAATCAAGGCTAAGGAGCGAAGTGACTGAGCCCAAATCCAGTAACTAGTTAGGAAGAGGCAGAATGAGACCCCAAAGTCCTGACTGGCTTTTGTCCGGAACAGTCTGCATACCCTCAATAGAAGAGGAAAGAGAATAGAAGGGGATGGTTTGGTCCTGCAAAGAGCAGCTTGCTGCCGAGCCTAGGTGCTGGGAGGCCAGGATGTGAGTCTACCAAATCAAAGATTAAAGGTGTTTCTTTACTTTGGAAGGGAGCAGCAGTCAGTAGGAAACATTTACTTCCGGGGAGCATAGAGCCTAAACAACTGGACTGGGGAGAGGTGGGGAGGCCTTGGAGCCTTTCTGATGGCAGAGGTGCTTCTGTACTGAGCACTGTCATCCTTGCTCCAAAAGGGCACCAGCTTCCTCATTCCCCCAGGTTTTGTATTGGCCCCAAGCATCAGATTGTAGGAGCCAAGACTGTGTTATTTACTCCAGGGGGACAAAGGCCCCTTACCAAAATAGTATATTATAGATTTGTCCTGTAATTCAGGTTTTGTAACAAGAAAAGCTGAGCAATAGTGAAACTCATTCGTAAATGTTGGTACAGACATGTTTCAGAAAGTATAAACTGTGTTATAGCTAAAATATGATATGAGTGACTTTTGTAGATTTGCTTTGTCATGTCTACATGTCATATTCAATGTATGTTTTTCCCATATTTCTCGGTGAAAATTTACATGTTAAAAAATGTTTAAATGGGAGAGTCAACTAGTCACATTTTAATTGTCTTGAACCTTAACCTGCCACTGTGCTTTGCACTTAGTAAATGCTCCATAAAGATGGAGATAACTTGATAGTCCAGTGAGATCTCTTTCTAGTAGAGAATTCATGTGCATGGGAACCCAGGTGTGCTACATGAAAGAATAAGAAAATACCTACTTGGGAATGCAAAAATTACTTTATTTTAATAATTAGATAAGACAAAAACTGCAACTTTGTTTATAACCATTCTATACATTTGGAATAGTGGCATTCACTTTTGTTGAAGTTATCAGGTGCAATTTGTATACTATTTCAGATCAGATTATTTTATATATATATATATATATACATACATGTACACACATACATAAATGTGTGTGTGCATATATATATGAAAAATAATCTTCTGATCTATGTGTTTTTGTCACATGATGAATTAGATTTTCTCCACTCCTAATCCTTTTTCATGTCATTATAATATAAACTACATTCTGCTTGCCAAAATAAAGATGCTTTATAATAATATACAGCCAACACAGTACACTGGAAAAGATGGAATACATTTTCATCTGGACATCAGACTGCTTTAGACAGCCATCTCCATTTTAATAACTGGATGAGGATTGTAGTCTTCAATCACGAAGTCCTCAGCCTTGAAATCATCAATAGCTTCAACTTTTCGAAGAATTTTGAGCTTAGGGAAAGGTCTTGGTTCTCGCTGAAGCTAAAAGCACAATTAAAAGGTAAAAATCAGATACACCCTGCAGACCCACAGAAAATAACTCACCTGAATCTTCAGAGGCTCAATATAGGAAAACATCATGGAAGTACCATATGGGGTGCATATAGTGAAAATGAAGTCTCTACATAGCAGCAGGGGATAGAATGCTAGGCCTAAATTGGGAAAGCCTAAGTTTAAATCCAATCCCAGATAATGACTAGCTGTATGATCCTGGACCTGTCTTCCTCACCTTACCTATAAAATTAATTATGAAAACTAAAACTACTTATATGTCTGGCATATATCAGGTACTTAATAATTGCTTGTTTTCTTTTCTAGGAAAATATATGTTGTAGGTATTCTATCTATTGGCTTTCCTGAATAGATAATTTTTAAAAATAAACTATTCCCATTTCCAAAATATAGATTAACTCTAAAGTCTATATTTTAGAAATAATGAATTACTGGACAGTTGTTATACTAGTAATAGTGAATGGACTAAATTTGATGCATATGTACACACACACATTCAGAAAAAGCATCTTACCTGAATTTTCAGTGGCTCAATATGATTCAAGTATATATGAGCATCTCCCAGAGTATGTACAAAATCACCTGGCTAAAATACAGTGAGAAGAAACAAAGCAGTAATGATGCAGTTTAAACATAGATCAAAGAAAACATATCAGAGTACAAAATACACTTTTGCCAAAACAAAGGATTCTAAACAATTCAATTAAAAAAAATACAAGTCAGTCTTGAATTTATTTGTTTAGACTTGTTTTTTCTATAAATGTGCCACAGAACCATAGATTTGGAGTGCAATATGTCTCAGAGGTCAAAGCCAACACCCTCATTTTAATTTTTAACCAATTAATATTTATTGGACAAGTCAAGAAGCATTTGTGACTCCTAATTTTATGATCTATTTTTGTTTTAAGAATCCCCTCTATATTTAAAAATTAAAACCCTACTTCTTTAGATTATGACAACCTTTTAAGATTGAGTTTATTTTTCTTTTCTTCTAAAAGTTTTGGAAGTAACCAGTTTAAAAAAAATTTTTTTTTTTATTTAAAGTTTTGAAGTTCTAAATTCTATGCTTTCCTCTCTTCCCTCCCCCCCTTCCCTGAGACTGTAAGCCATCAGATACAGGTTATATATATGTTCAATTAACATCCTCCCTTTAAAGAGGAGGAAACCAAGGCATAGATAAGTTAAGTGACATGTCTGAGACAATTTTCCTGACTCCAATATAGGATTCTGTCCGCTCCACTATACTGCCTCTTATCAAAACCTTTCCTTGCAATTAATACACAGCAACAACAAGATTAAATAATTAGTCCTTGATTTTACCAGAAGGTAAAGAAGGAAACAATTCTCACTTTTTTGAAAAAATTTTAAGATTTTT
Organism: Myrmecobius fasciatus; assembly: GCA_023553655.1. Classification (NCBI taxonomy): domain Eukaryota; kingdom Metazoa; phylum Chordata; class Mammalia; order Dasyuromorphia; family Myrmecobiidae; genus Myrmecobius; species Myrmecobius fasciatus. The sequence goes on along the minus strand of JAJPUD010000855.1, from coordinate 169,126 downwards.
CCATTTGATCCCTAAAACTGATACGTGATTATTCTAATCCTGAAGAACCCAGTGGTTCATTTGGTGCTTAACTTAAGAAAAGAAAAGGTTTTCTACCTTCAGGCCTGTGACGTGAGCAATCATGTAGGTGAGCAGGGAATAACTGGCAATGTTGAATGGCACCCCGAGGCCCATATCTCCAGATCGTTGATATAACTGACAAGAGAGCTCACCATTCAAAACATAGAACTGACAGAGAGCATGGCACGGAGGAAGTGCCATCAGCGGAAGATCTGAGACCGGGAATGAGAAAAAAAGGGCCTGAAAGAGTCTTATCAGCATAGTTCTAAAAATACAAAATATTAAAAAACAGGCTGGCTGCATATTGTGCTCCTTACCTAATCTGGGCTCAAAATAGCCCATCATGATAATAATAATAATGATAGCTGGAGTTTATTTTAAAGCTAGCAGTGTGCTTTGCCAATATTATTTCATTTAATCCTCACAACAACCCTGAGAGGTTAATAATGATATTACCATCCCCTTTTTACAGAGAGTAAGGCAGAGATTAAGTATCTGAAACTGGATTTGAATTCTGAGCTTGCTGATTTCAAGCCTGGAGTTCTACTCATTAAGTCACCTAGATGCTGCAGTGCCAGTAAGAGAAAGATAACTCCTTATTATATTAATAAAAGATTATAAATTCTATGTGGCCAGGGACTTTTATTTTTCACTTTGTACCCCTGGTGCCTGGCACATAATTTGTTGAGTTATTTTTTTTTAGTTTCTGTGACCCCATTTGGGGTTTTCTTGGCAAAAGGCACTAGAGTGGTTGGCCATTTCCTTCTCCAGATCACTGTACAGATGAGGAAACTGAGGCAAGCAGGGTTAAGTGTGACTCACCCAAGATCACACAGCTAGTGTCTGAGGCTAAATTTGGATTCATGGAGATGAGTCTTCCAAAACCTGAGCTCTATCCACTATGCCACCCAGCTGCCCTCCCACATAACAATAGGTGTCAAATGCTTACTAACTTGGAAAAGATAAGGATTCTAAGCTTCCTCATTTAGTTTCTCTCAGTATGGCAGGGATTACAGATTGGTACCAACACACCTGGCTTCGTGTCATTTTTCTGAGCAACTCTGGGATGGTATATGAAAGTAACACTGGTACCATCTTATCCTTAATAGCTGTTTTAAAATACAAGCTTTGTCAAAATTCTCTGTTAATGTGCCTCTGTCTGTGGCCCATTTCTTGGCAGACATTGGAGTGGTTTGCCATGTTCTTTTCCAGGTCATTTTTCAGACAAGGAAACTGAGGCAAATAGGATTAAGTTCCTTACCCACAATCACACAGCTATGAAGTACTTGAATTCAGGTCCTCCTGATTCCACGGCCAGGGTTCTACACACTAGCTACACAGCAACAACTAAAGTCTATTCCTTCCAGTTCTAAAATTCTACAATTCTGTATTTTCTTTCTGCTCTCATCATATTGTTTCTAAGTATTTCTAAATATTTTTTTCTATTGTTAATGTACCTTCCCAGAACAGAACTGCTAAGAAATGTTTTTGCAAGGGCACAATCACTTAGAAATTGAAAGAAAGCCCTTATCTGTACATACCATCATTTAATTTTTAGATACTTCCTAAATGCTTAAATCCAAATGAATTCTGTTTTTAAAAAATGACCAAGTTTTTGGCTGGTATATGATTATGATTTATTTTAGAAAATACCTACCTTTAGGATTCCAAGCACACATAATAATCCTCCTGTCATCAGGGTTGGTTTTGATTGTGTCAATGACTTTTTGTAGTTGATCTACTCCTTGCCCAGAATAATCTGAAGAAAAAAAAAATCCAGAAATATTTATAAACAATAAGATGAGAGCAGAAAGAAAACTCTGAAAATTGTAGGATCTTGGAGCAAGGAAAAAATCTTAATTGCCCTCTCAAGAATGATGAAATCATGAAATAGCTACTTCTAGTGTTAGAGGGTCCTACTTGTTGGAAGTTTCTTAGACTGAACTAAGAATTCAGGCTGATGTTTGCTTGACTCTTAAGTGTATTATTCTACTCACTACATATTTGTCCATTATCCTATACCCTGACAGTTGTTACTTGGCTCTGAATTTATAAAAACTTTAAAAAAAAAAAGGGCTAAGAAATTTTGGTTTTCTTTTTTAAAAACAGTCGAGTTAGAGAAAAATTAAATATGTTCTCAAAAGGATGCCAAATAGAACAGGTGGTAGCAGTAGCTATGATCAGACAGGTCAAGTCCCAGGTATTTACAAGAGCCTGTGATGACAAGTGCTATAATACTAATTCAATTTTATTTTCATTTCCAAATTCCCTTTTCCCCCCTTCCCCATCCATTGAGAAGGCAAGAAAAACAATGTCCATCATTACAATTAAGCATGATTATACAAAATTAATTCTATGTTACTTGGATATGTGTAAAGTACCTAGATTATTATAAATCTGTAAGGAAATAAACACAGGTAAATGGGGAGAGCTCCAAGATAGACTGGTAAAGACAAAGGAGTTGGAACTAAGAGAAGGTCAGTAATTTATGCTCTGCAAAGTGTTTGCTGGGAAATAACACTTGGTGGGAGATTCAGGGAATGGAGATGTGTGCAAAGCTTTAAAAGAGAAAAAGGCAAAAACCATAAAAAAAGGAGCTCAAAAAAGGTGTAAATATTTAAAGTCTGTGGAATGGGCCAATGACCTTGATGTTTTGACACTCAGTACTGGTGTGATTTGGGGCAACTCATGTTGGTAACCCAGGTCAGTTTCCTAATCTGTAAAATGAGGGGATTGGACTAGATCGCCTTTGAGGCCCATTCCAACTCTATAATATATATATAAATATCTATAATCCTATAAAGAAACTACTTGGGGAAGATGCTTTGAGGTTGAATTTTGGAAGCTATTTCTTGCCTCTCAGGCATTCGCCCCATCCAGAACAGACATTTGTCCAGGAGACCTCATGTGGGTAACAGACTGAGTGTGTTTTTTCACTCCTCCAGTATGCATTTCTTATTTCTTCATGCTCTGGTCTGAAATAATAGAATACGCCTACACTCTTGGCAACACATGTGAAAAGCTGACTCATCACCCAAGTCTCCTCACCTGTGTTCATTTCTTTGTATTCTGCCCCAAAATGTCTCCATTGGAAGCCGTACACTGGTCCCAAATCTCCTTCCTCCCTGGTAGTGAATCCCTGCTTGTCCAAAAAGTCTCGAGATCCATTGGCATCCCAGATTTTCACTCCTTTGGCAGAGAGCTCCTTGGCATTTGTAGAGCCCTACAAGAAGTGGGAAGGACTGTCAGAAAACTCAAGGGCCTACCAAAATGGCACCCCCCCATCCTGGGACTTCTTGCCCCCTGTGAGAGCGTGGGATGCACCTCTATGTCTCAGACTTCTGAGAGGCAGGATAGTGTGGTGAAACTACACTTGGGAGACACAATTCACAGGCCTGATGCAGGTGCAGGTACTGCACAACTTGGATAAGTCACTTAATTTCTTTGATCCAGAGCTTCTTTATTTGTAAAAGGGATATAATATAGTTGAAAGCTGCATTGATTGTACCTACCCTCACAGAGCTGTTACAAGGATGAAATGAAATGACACATTTTTAAATACTTTATAAGACTACCTTGCAAGATAGGTTAAGAAGAGACTAATATTCCCATCTTCCAGATGAGATAATGTTTACTGAGTGAAAAGTGCCACATAAAAGTAAACTAAAGAGAAGAAAAAATAAATCAAATGTCAATTCCTATCTCTTACTCCTCCCCTTTCATAACTTCAACTTTTAAAAGATTACCTTCTCCCTCAAATTCTTAAATTCTAAATCCCCTCAATTCTTCCTCTACTTCCTTTCCTTTTCTAAAGTGAATTCAAATTTATTTTTCTAAGTACTATCACTTTCAACATATTTTTCTATCTTCCAAATAACTCTTCAAAGTTTATTCCCCTCATATCCTTTCCTCATAAAAATTTCTTGTTTGGGGGGCAGCTAGGTGGTGCAGTGGATAGAGCACTAGCCCTGAAGTCAAGAGGACCTGAGTTCAAATCTGGTCTCAGACACTTAACATTCCCTAGCTGTGTGACCCTGGGCAAGTCACTTAACCCGAATTGCCTCAGCAAAAGAAAAAAAAAATTTCTTGTTTTGAAAGTTCCAATTTCTCTAATCTTTTCTTTCAGTCTAGTCAAGGTTTATTAAATACATACTATGTAACCATTTATCCTAAGTCCTAGAAATACAGTGATGAAAGATCATGATTCCTGCTATCAAGGAAATTACACAATCAGAATACAATTAAATGCATTTGAGAGATGAGGGTGGAAGAGGAGATTAAATGAGGGAGGGATAAATTCCAGCTGAGGGAAGGAAAGTCTTTCTGGAGGCAGTGGACTTTGAACAGAATTTAACCAGCTGTGGCTTCCAGGTCTAAGGAACAACATGTGCTAGTTACAGAGAGAAAGAGAGAGCAGGATGAAATGAGAGAATGGATAATGGTAACAATTTGGCTGCATTGTAGATTGTGTTCAGAGGAGCAGTGCTGAAAAACTAGGTTAAACCACATTCTGGAAGGCCTAATGGGCCAAGCAACAGTGTCTGAATTTTGTTTGGTGGGCAATAGGGAGCAATTGAAAATTTCTGAGCGAGGGAATGAGCAAATTTTTCGCAGCAATGTGAAGGAGGACCTTGAGAAAAGAGACAGACTAGTCAGGAGGCTGTTTTAACAGGACAAATAAGAGAGTTAATGAGGGCTTAAACTAGCGTGCTACCATGGGAATAAAGACTAAATGGGAGAGATACTGCTAATCCAAAATCAATAGGAATTGGTAATGGATTAGAAGTGGGGAGGGAGAGGAAGAATCAAATTTCAAGTCCATCGAGACAGTAAATTTAGTGCTAGGTACTGAGCAGCTAAACACAAAGAAAGGCCAAAGACTTGCTCTCAAGTAGCCCACAGCCTAATAAGGGAGAGAACGTGCAAAGGAATATAAAACAAAGCCAGTAGAGGGCAAAAGAGAAGCAATCAACAGAAGGAAGCGCTGAGATTAAGGGGGACCATAAAAAGTTTATGGATGAATATTTTGGAAGGAAACAAGGAAGCTGGGAGGGAGAAAAGTCCAGGCTTGGGGGATAGAGAAAATGTCCAGAATCAAGCCATGGAATGTCCTTTGTGAAAAACAGCAAGGAGGCTGATATCACTGGACAGGCCTGAAAATCATTTTGGAAGAGCATCTTCTGGAATTCTATCCAAAAAGTTGTTAAAATCCCTGCAACAATATCACTACTAGGTCTGTTTCCAAAGATAATCAAGGGAAAAAGGAAAGAACTTAAATATCCTAAAATATTCACAGCAGCTCTCTATGGTGACAAAGAACAGTAAATTGAAGGGATGGCCATCAATTGGGGAATGGCTGAGTAAATTGTAGTATATGATTGTGATGAATATTACTCTGCTATATGAGCAGCTTGATATTCTTAGAAAAACATGGATAAGATTTGCACAAAATAATGAAGAACAAATGAGCAGAACTAAAAGTACGCTGTATATGGTAACAGTGATATTGTCCAAGACATTTTGATTATCATAAATACCCAAATTAATTATAGGGTATATGAAGGAAGATATCTATATCTGGAGAAAGAACTGATAAATAGAAATATGTGTAGAAGGATTATGTATATGTGTATACACACACACACACACATTTATTTGTGTCTAATGACAGTGATAGGGGCACAGGGCAGGAAGGGAAAAAGAGAAATTTACAGAACCTTACTATATATTTAAAAGGAATAGCAAGTTGTACATAAGAGATTTGAAGTTTGATGTACAATCATTTCTTAAATTACATAATATTACAGAAATGCTTTATTTTATAAATTAAAAATTAAATCATTTTTAAAAAGAGAAGAAAATGGATAAAATCATCAAAAGAAACATACTCAAGAAGAAAAGCAAATTGGGGACAGAGAGGGAATGAGAAGTTCTGCTTAAGCCCGGATGACTTTGAGATGTTTACATAATATGCAAGTGTGATACCAGCAAGCAAGTGGAAATATAGAAATGGAGCATGGGGAGAGATTAAAACTACACTTGAGAATCATTTGCATGAAGGAGATAACCAGAGTCATTGCAATAGATGAAATTGCCAAGACAGAGACTCTAGAGAGCAGATAACTGAGGACATTCTCAGTTAGGAAGGAGGAAAAGGAAGAACACAGGAGATAGAAGAGAGCAGTTATCAATTTTCCCTCCATCAGCTTCTATATTTAGAAATTGTTACTCAGTCATTTCATCATGTCCAACTCTCCATGACCCCATTTGCAGTTTTCTTGGCAGAGATATTAGAGTGCTTTACCATTTCCTGCTCCAGCTCATTTTATAGATGAGGAAATTGAGGCAAAGTTAATTGATTTGCCAGTACAGCTAATAAGTCTGAGCCCAGACTTGAACTTGGGCCTTCCAAACACCAGTCCTGGTGTACTATTCATTATGCTCATCTAGCTCTCCAGGACTTCTGGCTTAGTGCTATTGAATTAAGTTCTAGAGTCAAGGACTAGAAAATGGAATCTTTTTGATAATGGGCTTTTAGCATTAGTCTAACAGAACTTGGGTTCTGCTGGGTTTTGTTAACACCCAAGAAGAGACATTAGACTTTCCATATAGTATCCATGGCCTCCAGGAGTGAGAATCTCCTGGCTTGTGGGTAGAGAAGGATGGCCAGACTAGGAAAAGCACTAAGAGAAGAATTGTTTGTCCTTTGTTCTTGAAGAGGTCCATGACATGGTGAAGAAATGCAAGTAAATTGGATTTAGGTGAGGGAAGGCTGTGCAAGGTCACCTGCCTCACTTTCCCCCCCAGAGCCATCTGGGTCCAATGATCAGATATAGATCAGGACAACTGGAGATGGCCCTGGCTGCAGTGGGAGACCGAGGCCTTTTTGGAGTAAAGTCTTCCACAGATCTCAGTTTGACTGAAGCAGCACCCAATCAGTAATTAAGACTAGAAAGATGAAGGCAGAAGGCTTTTTTAGTACATCTGTCTTCTCTTCACTGTGAGCCATTTTTAATTCAATTCTTGTGACTGATACTTTCTCACTAGGAAGTTTTTTATCTTTAAAAAAAACTTTTTTACATCACCTTCATTTCCAAATAGGTTTCTCCTTCTCCTTTATCTGGGGAACCAGTTCTTGAGAAAAAAACAGATTAGGAAAAACAAACTACTACATGAGTCTTCCAATATATGTAATGTTCCACAGGCATAATATTCCCCTCCCCCGGGGCTCTGGGTCCATTCTCTAAGTAGATAACTATGTTTGCTTTTTGCCTATACCAGAGATGAGGTAGTATTTAATATCATGATGCTAGGGAAAACAAAAGCAGTAATGACAGTGTTATTTAGAGAACTTAAATAAGGAGAACTTTAGACATCCAGCTAGAAACATTTTACCTTAATAAACCACAGCAATTCCTCTAGCACACCCTTCCAGAACACACGTTTGGTTGTTAGCAAAGGAAACTCATCTGAAAAAAAAAAAAGACCACCAAAAAAAAAAATTACAGAAAATTGCATAGGAAGGTCACTCTGAAATACAATTTATGAAGATGGAATAACTCTCCTCCAGGAGCACATAGCATTGATGTAATTGACACTAATAAAAAACCAAACTAAGAAATCATGGATTCAGTGCAACTAGCCTGTGTTGCCACCTGCCACACACTACAGGGGGTGTTCAGCTAAGAAAGGTTAGGAAGCAAAAATGTGTTCTAGTAAGTCACACAAGCTGCCTTTTTAGCTCAAATGTTGTGGACCACCATAACAACCTCCAGAACAGTCTCCTGAATCTGGGTGGATACTGAGCTGGGCCACTACTCCAAAGTCCATTTATCCCACAAATGATAATTTGCTCAATCTAGGTTAAGTGAGGCCAAAAGGAAATTAGGTTAAAGACAAATGAAAGTATTAAAAATTAAAAATAACTCTGCTCATGGGTATCGAATGCCTTCAGATCATTTGCTTAGACCGGACAGAACCTAAACTATACCACACATATCTGCTCTACTTTTTATAATCTCTGGAGAATGAGCCATCATTCGCATTTTGTATGGATTTGGACAGTCTTTTTTTTCTTTTTACATCTTTGTTCCTAGTACAGTTGGAAAGAACTTTAAAGGCTTTATCTACTCCAGCTCCCTTATTTTATTTTTTTTATTAAAAGCTTTTTATTTACAAAACATGAGTGATTTTTCTACATTGACCTTTGCAAATTTTTTTTTTGTTCCAAGCTTTTCCCCTCCTTCCCCCCACCCCCC
>JAJPUD010000855.1:128296-155262 GCA_023553655.1 Myrmecobius fasciatus | reverse complement strand
TACATGTCTCTGGTCAGGAATCTCAAATTTCTCCATCTGCAAAATTCTAAATTCCACTTTTTTGTGGCAGGTAGAAGTTTTCTTGACTTTTGGAGGAATCATCTTCTAGAAATTAGGAAACATTTTTCCCCTTGAGTCCCTGGTTCCATTACCTAACTTGATTAACAAAAACTCGAAAAAAAATATTATTTTATCCAGCAGGAAATCTTATTTTCAAATAAATCACCTTCTAAAAGATACTTCATTGAACAGTAATCTGATGGAACAGAAGAAAAGACTTAAAAGACCAGGCAGCAAGAAATTCTGTGAGCATCTTTAAGGGCCTTTATTTGAGATCACTTAAATTCTTTTTCAGATTGGGTGCTGCCTCTGCCCCAGAGATCCCTTCCCTTAGTCTTCCTCAGGAATCTCATTAGAACAAAAGGGGCTTTTACCTTTTTCCACACATATTTTAATCCAAATCATCAAGGGAATTTTTTTGAGATTTTTCCAAACATATACAAAATCTCCCTGAGATCACTCCATTTTCCTTTTCTGCCTAATTCTCTTATTTTTTCTTACTTTTCTTTATATGAACCCTCACCCCACTTTGCTGGGTTGCCCATCTGTCTTAAGGAAGAGACCAGAAGGATGCATCACCTTTGACTCCCAGTAAATGCCCAAATAAATGCCCACGCAAGTTGATTTGGAGATGGTTTGAGCCTAAACTCTTTCAGACAAAACCACACTCCAAAACCCAACATCTCTGGCATACTCCAACAGTTGTATATTTGGTATTGTCAAAAGTGCCACAAGTACATGAGAAATCTTCATAGATTATGGAAAACTCAAAGTTTAAAAATCTATTTTGGCCCTTTATTTTTGGCATAAGATTTTAACATAGGGCTAGAAAAGAATTTGGAGTTGTTTCAGTACACCCTGATCCTTTTGGTCAGATCACACCACAAAAGAGAGTTAGCTCACATTTTGAAGGCTTGACTTATTTAATGTCTTCCTATTATATACAGATATAAAATGTATACAGAATTGCGAAGAAAGTGCACTGGGAAAAATGAATGAGTTATTATTTTCAACTTAAATTCAGGTGATTTTAATTTTTAATTAATTAAAATAATTAATTTTAAATTCAGGATAATCTCAGATTCTGATGCCGTTTTACTAGGTAGCATTATTGAGGGTTGACTTTAATATGGTTTACTTTGGATTTTTCATACCTTTTACATCTCAGTTCCTCAAACTGTGTTCACCCTACCTGTGTCTCATGAAATACACTGATTTCCCTTCCATTTCACTAAAATACACTCTTCTCACTTTTTACCTCTTATAATTAATTTATAACTTAGTTCAAAGCTCAAATCAGATGTCCCTCTTTTGGGAAGTCTTTCTTGATTCTTCCCACTTCCACAGCTGTTCCCCACAATCCTGGGGTGCTTTCTCCCTTGCTAAATAATCTTGTATTTACTTATGGAAAGCTTTTCCAGATCCTCATTCCTCACCCCACTTGCTCAATCCAACTTATCATCTTGTATTTACTTATCAGTAAATGTATGCCGAAGGCTTGAAATTCAGGAATTTTTCTTCCTTTTGTCTTTGTTTTTCCAGAACTTGTCACTGGAGCCTTGCACCCAATAGGTGCTTAAAAAATATATCCTGAAGTAGGTTGGATAATATCTTTCTCAGTATAGGTATTTCAATGTCACCTGATCATTATTTTTAATAGTATTTTATTTTTTCTCATATGTCAAGAAGATTTTTAGCATTCATTTTTATAAGATTTTGAAGGTAAGAACTTAGGAGTGACAGAAAAGGGACTGCACTTAGAGGAAAATGTCAGCATTTCTGGGATGTACATTATGTGCAAGTCATTAATATGGACACTTTACCCTTTTTCTTTATTTATTACCTTTTTCCTCTCTATTCCAACTCCCTCCACTTTTACTTTTTTTCCTAGTCTCAGTCAAAAAGTCAGCATCATGTGATCTGAAGTGGAACTAAAGTCTAAAAGACCTGCCTTCAAATCCTGCCTGACACCTGCCTATGTGACCCTGAGCAAATCACTTAGCTTTTCTCAAAAATCATTTTACTCATCTATAAAATTCAGGAATTGTACTTCATGCCCTTCTAACTCTAAATGGTTAAGTGCATGATCATACACATTTATTATTATATATAATTATAAATGCTTCTTATAATAAATACAAAAAATTATAAATAATAAATAATTATAAATGTTTATTTCCTTTCCTTCCCCTTTATGCCTACGCTGTGTTAGAGTTTGATGGATCATTTTGTTGATTTTGTAGACTTAAGAAAGTGTTAATTTTGTAGGCTTAAGAAAATGTTAATAATATAGATTAAAATTGACTCTGGAATCTGGAAGACCTGAGTTCAAATCCAGCTTCAGATACTTACTAGCTATGTGACTGTAGATGTCATTTAACCACAAATGCCTCCAAAAAACAAACAAAAATATAGATTAAATTTAAGAGTATATCATATACTTAGTGAGGTTTTTCCCCCCAGACAGCCATTTGTAAAACATGTATCAGTACTTCCCTTAATTAGAGAAAAGGAATTCTTAAATCTGAGGGCACGTGTATATATATATATGTAATGTATATATGTGTGTGTATATATGTAATGTATATATGTGTGTGTATGTATAAACAGCCAGAAAATAAATGTGTTCAATTACACAGGCAGTTTTAGACTTAGACATTAAAATTACCTCAGAATCAGTAATCTGAAAGAGGTAAATGCATTCCTGAGTACAGGTCAATATTTTTATATATGTGTGAGGGCAAAAGCTATGCACAAATAAGTTTTATATAGCCTTTTGTCCCCACTTCTTTCCAGCTTTGTTTCAAAACATTTTTCTTCAAGTTCCAATCAGAGAAGGTTTCTAAACCTCTGGTTTGGCTCTAAGTGATCATCTTTTCAAGCTTAACTCATTTGTACTTTGTCCTAAAAATCATAGACAGAGAATGTTGTAAAGATCATAGAATTTTAGAGCTAAAAGCAATCTTAGAGATCATTTACTGGAATCCATCATTTCACAAAAGAGGAAATGGATGATCCAGAGAAGGGAAGCCAGAGACTCAAGTTTTTATGATAAGGTTATTTGGTGAGATTTTGAAATTGCACTTCCCAGTGTCCTGTTCTAATTTATCAGGCCATAAAGTGCCTTGAAAAAAGATTTAGTCTCATCTAACTTCTGTATCTTCTCCAGAATGAGTAAGAAATATTTATCGAATTTAATTCATACCAGATCTGTAATATGCTTTCCTCAACTAAATAGAATTGACTTACTCTAGGTTAGTCAGTGAAAGAGCCAGGACTATCTTCAAGCACTGGATTTCCAATGGTCTTTCCTTTTCATATCAAAATACCTCCCATGGAATAATTTACTGCTAGTAAAATCTGGCTGAATGGGCTTTATAATTTTTTTTTTTTTTTTTTGCTGAGGCAATTGGGGTTAAGTGACTTGCCCAGGGTCACACAGCTGTTACGTGTCTGAGACCAGATTTGAACTCAGGTCCTCCTGACTTCAGGGCTGGTGCTCTATCCACTGCGCCACCTAGCTGCCCCATGGGCTTTATAATTTGAGATGAAACATGGAATAATGAAAGAACATTATACTTTATACAAAGATTATATGTACTTAGAAAAATCAAGAGAATCTGGTTTTGCCATTTGCCTCCATTATAATTTTTTAAATTAACCCTAACCTAACCCCAACCCCAACCATAAAATACTTTATCTTCCAATAAGAACAATTATCTTCAATTTGCAATGACTCCAAACAATTGAACTGTTTCTGCTCTGTGTCTCTGGTCAAAGAGAATAGACTAACACAATCATACAAGAGTTGTTTAGAAAAGAAATTCCTTATATGAATTATTTTAGAAACCAAAAGAATCTCTTTGCAATGCTAAGAGTAGCCTTCCCCCCACCCCCTAAGAAATACTGCTTCAACCTTGGGCTAATTACTTTATCTCATGTGCATCAAGTTTATGATTTATAAGATTATATAGACTGGATAAGTTCTAAAGCCTTCCCTGTCTATTGCTAAGGTTCTATGATTCTTTTTGCTGATTTCACCAATAAAAAGCAGTTTAACAAATAGTTTGTGTTTACATTCATGAATGTTGCAAGTATAATTGAAGAATGACAAAATGTTAACCAAAAACATGTTTTTCATTAAAATATTTATTTCTATTTTAAAAGAAAATACTACAGCATTAATTACAATTTTAAAGGTCAATGCATGTTACAAATATAAAACTGAATAGAAGGAAACCCTTTTTTCTTATTTAGAAAATAACATATTAGTAAAACTGACATTTCAGGGACTAGATCTTCATTTATTTGTTATTTAAACAATTTTCACAAAATATAGAGCATCTTACAATTGCTTTACTCTTTTAAAAAAAGTTTAAGGTATGTTTTCAATAATTGTTAAACTACTCTAGAAAATTATTCAATTCTCAGTGCTTCATGACATTCAAAACTAATACTTCACCTGCAAAGAACTACATTAGCATGTTCATCACATCATTCTCATCTATTTCACAATTCTGGGATCTCAGGCAATGGGATAGGTCTGGATCCTAGATGTTAGATGTATCAGATCATCTCATCTTAAAAAAAAAAAGGCAATAATATATTCATTGTTGCAAAACGCATCAAAAATCAAAACAGTATATGTTTATCATCTGCATTGCTCTAGTTTGAATAGGATAGAAAGAATAAGTGTCCTTGTCAAGTTATAAATACTCTTCTAATGTTTAGCATCTTTTAGCTCAGGTGAGATTTTACCCTTTGGGGGAAAAGTATAACAAATAGTTATAAAATAGCAATATGAGAATAGAGGCTTTTGGTGAAAGTTTTAGTAATTACAGCCTAGGGAATAAGAAAATAGCGTAAGTGTCTTTAGTTCTTGAAAAATAAACAATTAAATATTATTAGCCATTAAATAAGCAGCAAATTGAAGTGTAAAGTTCTATTTATTCCTTTTTGATTAGATGCTTACTGCTCCTTGAGGTTTTCCTAGATCATAAACATTCTCTCTTGTGGGAAAGCCAAATAGCTTTTTTGGTGCTTTCCCCACTTATAATTGATGAATAATAAACATTTATTATTTATGGTAATAATGGATATGTATCCATTAAGCTAGCACTTAATAGATAGGCATTTAATAGTGCTTAATGTTCTAGGTATTACAAATGATAATAGTATAGGGGTAGATTTAGAGAGAGAGAAAAGACATCTGAAGCCATTGATTCCAATCTATACATTAAACTGATGAGGAAACTGTGATCCAGAGAGATCTGGGACTTTCCCAGAACCATACAGCTACTGAGTAGGTGAGATAGGACTTAAACACAGATCTTTCTGATTCCTAAATGCCTTATCCATAAAGTGGCACACAAATAAAGCATTTCTTAAGTGCTTACTAGGGGAGGCCCTCTGCTAGGGATACAAAATCCAGAAAATAAAATGGTCCTTGCTTTAATAAAAGAGACACTGAAAATTAGAGAGAACAGAATTCTCTCAGTAAATTAAACACTTTTTTTCCCCTGATGGTAGAATGATGGGTAGGATTTCAAAATGGTCTGTTGTTCCTTATGGAAATTAAAGTTTATCACAAACTGCTCACCTTGTAGTCACCTTGTAAAGAGCTAATATGATGTACTAGAAAAAAATGAGTCTGGACCTGGAGAACCTGACTTCAGTTACCTGTGTGACCTTAATTAAATCACAATCTTTCTGATTTTCAGTATCCTTTTCTATAGAATAAGGAATTTGGATTCTTATGGTATTTAGATCATATGATAATACATCCAATATGTAAGGATGTATGTGTGTGTGATAGAGAAAGAGAAATTGAGTTAATTAATCAAATCCTCTCCCTCTCCATTTAATGGCTTACAGTAATTGACACAGGAGTTTATTAGATTGTAGAGAGCTGGACAATTAGTAGCTAAAAGCTCAGTGAGGTAATCCATTCCAATTTGAAGTTTATGAATAGAAAATATAAACTCAATTAGATCCTGCCCACAAGCAATCAGTGACCTCCCAAATAGGACCAGTTCTAAAATCTAGATTGCTGGCCGACACTTTAAGCTGGCCTACCTGGGAAATTTTAGGTAGGAAACAGCTCTTAGATTTATATGCTTTCCCACTATTGTTGTAGAATCATTTCCTCTTTAAAACTGAAAGACAGGAAGGCATTCTGTGAAGCCCTCCTAGTAGGATACAGTCCCTGATAGCCACACCTCCCTCCATTAATCAAGACAATAGGGAAGGGGAAAGAAGCATTTATTAAGTATCTACTATGTATGAGACACTGTGCTAAAGGCTTTCCCAATATTATTTTGTTATCATTTGGCTGACATTTATCTTTCTCAAAATCTACTCTTCAAGTATAATCTTCTACTGTTGTTGAGAGTTGAATAACCCTTCCAGATATCCAGTCTCCCAGACATGTAAGATCTCTATGTTGCTCTTTGACTACTCACTTTCCTTCTCCATATATGTCCACATAGTTACCAAATCTCACTTCTCCTTTCACAACATCTCTCCCATTATGTCCCTTTTTCTATACTCACACAACCACCACTCTAGTTTAAGCACTTATCCCAGAGCCTTCCATGGACCTACTATGTGCTAGACTTACTATGTACCAGCACCATGTCTCCATTCCAATCTATCCATCACACAGCTGCCAAAATGAGTGCAGATCTGATCTCTATTCAATAATCTAATGTTTTAGAATCAAGTTCCTTTGTTTAGCATTTAAAATCCTTCATAAATAGACCCTTTTCAGGACTAAATTCTAGTCCTTTTAATGGCAAGAGGCTACTTTTACACCAATGCTGCCCTACTAAGGACTGAATTGTTCCTGCTATTGTTTGTCTTTGTTCTAGAAGACCATGACATCAGAGAGGGGATGCCATAATGTGCACGTGAATTGGATTTAAGTGAGGGAGGACTGGGCAAGATCACTTGCCTCACTTTCCCTTCGGAGCCATTTGGATCCAGTGGAAAGATATATATTAGGATAATTGGAGATGACACTGCATGCAGTGAGAGACTTTGGCCTTTTTAAGTTAAGGTCTTTCCCAGATCTTAGTTTGATTGAAGCAAGCCCAAACAGTGACTATGACTAAGTAAGAATTGAGGTAGAGAATAGCCTCTTTTACTTATTAAAAAAAAAATCTATCTTGGAGGGGCAGACATTCAGGGATTCTGGTTAAAACAGAAACAATTGCTAAGAGTACAAACACAGAAGTGAAGCT
Organism: Myrmecobius fasciatus; assembly: GCA_023553655.1. Classification (NCBI taxonomy): domain Eukaryota; kingdom Metazoa; phylum Chordata; class Mammalia; order Dasyuromorphia; family Myrmecobiidae; genus Myrmecobius; species Myrmecobius fasciatus. Next base: position 147,961 of record JAJPUD010000855.1, on the reverse strand, counting down.
GCATTTGTCCTGAGGAGCTTATATTTTTTCATGGTAGTTCGTAGAACTGTGTTTTATTTTGTTTTGTTTTTTCTTTCCTTTCCAGTCTTGTAACATCTGCCCCTTCCATTCACAATATGATATGGTCATTCTGGTCTACTTGTTTTTTCTCAAACATATTCCCTAAGTTCTGTCTTAAAACCAGGCCATTCTTGATACATGGAAATGCTTTTTCCTCAACTTTGTCTCCTGGAGTCCTTGTATTTCTTTAAGATTCATCTCTAAAGTCACCTTCTGCAGAAAGCCTTTTTTGATCTTCTCAAGGCCTTGATTTTTAATGTGCCTACCTTCCAGGATATAAATTCACTGGTTTCTTGCCATTAATTTGTAAACTCCTCGAGGGCAAAAATTGTTTTTGCTTTTCTTTTGTGGGTTTTTTTGTTTGTTTGTTTGTTTTTGCTTTTTGCTGAGGTAATTAGGATTGAGTGACTTGCCCAGGGTCACACAGATAAAAAGTCTCTGAGACTAGATTTGAACTCAGGTCCTCCTGACTTCAGGGCTGGTGCTCTAACCACAGAGCCACCCAGCTGCCCCTTTGCTTTTCTTTTGTATTCTCAGGATTTAGGACTTTTCCAGAAGGTGTAATCTCTTAATAAATGCTTATTAATTGGTTAAATCTATTATGCTTGTTAATAACCAGTCATGCAATGCTTCAGAAAATTCCTTCCTCTGAAAATAGATCAAAATATCAATTTTAGGGGAATTGCCTGACTCTGGGACATTCAACTACTTGCCTCTGTTTATACAGCTTTTGTCAAAAGGATACCTTTAACCTAAGTCTTTTTGACTTCTGAAAGTTTCTGAGGGACAGATATTATTTATTCTTCTCTTTGTATCTCTGGGTCTAGCATCCAGGAAGCCTTGAATAAATGTTTGTTGAATTTAAATGGAAATGGCTCAATCCTTAAATGTACCAATTGTAATTTCTTTTGAGCTATAGGAAGACAAGAAGGTTTCACCTATGTCTTTGGCAGGTATCAGGAAGTGAGTGAGATCATTAGATTGAACAAGTTATTATCTATGTTAGTGCCAGGATTCCCATCCTAAGACCACTCCTATTTTTATTCCACTCTTTTCTTACTATTAGGAGACACTTTTCCCTCTCTCCTCCCCCCAAGAGCAAAAGCTCAAAAAGCAAGATATGCCCTGAGTTTGCCATAACAATAATTCTTGGCTCTTCTGGCTCTGCTCTTGCCAAATCATAGAACTGTCTCAAGCCAGCCCCAGGTGGTGGGTCCCTGAGCTTGGACAAGCACCTGCTGTAAATGGATTATTTCCACTAAGTATACTATTCTCATTGTTGTTACTCCTGTACTGCTTTGAGTTGGCTTGGTCCTGGAACAGACCCCAGCACACATGTGAGGTTCTCTCCTCCAGTGTAATAAAGAAGGCTTCTGGAGGATAATCTCTATGAAGTCTTTGGTTTTATTTGGTTTTATTTTTTTTTCCCAGAGTTTAACAGTTGATGTATAAGCTTTGTGAGCTCTTTAGTATTTTCAGAGTTAATAGTTGTTATATAATCTCTGTAGTTCTTTTGGTCATATATTTTTAGAGCTTAACGTTAGTATATGTGACTAAGTTGTTTATTGTTGATTGTATTATTGTTCAGCCTTTCTCCTTCCCCTTTTTTCCCCATTATTACTGCTAAAGTTTTATATTGAATTAACTCCCATTATTTTATTATTCATATTATTCTCAGCATCAGAACTCATTAAAAGATTGTTTTTCCTAACATCTCTGGCTGGATCACAGACTTTCCTTTAAACATAAATCAGGTACTGGTCAATGACTTAAACCTGCACTTATGCTGAGGGAATTTGGGGCTATAAAGGCCAGCAACAGAAAATAAGGGTTAACAGGGAAACCCTGTGCCCTCCTAAAAGGGATTCCCTTAGACCAGACTGGTCATGAGTCAATCATATGTTCAACTTGATTTATTAAAGAAAACTAAAAAATGAAATATGCTTACTTTTACTTGAAGATTTGTTGTATGCCAAAGCAGAGAACTGCTACTTCTAACTCTATTTGGGACATATATTTAAAAGAGGATTTTGTATTTAACAGCAAGAAATGCAGTACATTTGCTTTAGTTGATGAAATCATCCTTAGATGGTATACAATTTTGTTTTGATTTAGGGGAACCGAGATGATATGAATACTTTATCTAGATGGGACTATTTATGCTTAAATTGCAAAATGCAGAACACATTGCATGTTGGTGTAATCTATCTCCTTTACTTCTCTATACAGATAAATACATTTTAAGAAAATACTCTCAATAAGGCTGAATTGCTTACCAGACTCAAAAATGTTGCTTGTAATACTGTAAAGCTTTCCCAACTACATATTCAATGAAGTTGGAGTTATCTATGCCGTTATCCTGGGGGACTTTGATGGTGAAAGTAGGTGAAGTTAGGATGGTCACTTCTAGCAGACTGTCATTTGCATTAGCAGACATTCCTTCACCTGTTCTTGGACCTACCTGAAGAAAATGTATTTACAAGAGAAAATTATTAGAGTTGCGTACATATTTAAGGCTTAGTTGAATTACCAATTTTATGTCTCAATTTTAAAAGCCATTTTTGCCAGAAAGGATATTTCAATTAAACAAGCATTAATTATTGACCAGAAACATTAACTGACGCAAAATATTATTGAAATAAAAAATTCCATTCTACTATTTCTACTTCTTTGTTTTGTGACTAAAAAAGAAGGAAAGAAAAAGCATTGTGTTAACCTAGGTTTTCTTAAATTCTAGACCTTCTGGTGATAAGGGACAATTTATATGCCATGCACTGCTAAATACTGGGGATACAAAAACATAAGTGAAACTATCCCTGACCTCAAAGAGTTTACTTCTTTGATGATAGTCTATAGAATTTAGTTGCTTTTTTGTTTGTCTGAAGTATTTTTATTGAAGAAGTACAACTATTGGGGCAGCTAGATGGCACAGTGGATAGAGCACCAGCCCTGAAGTCAGGAAGACCTGAGTTCAAATCTGGTCTCAGACACTTAACATTTCCTAGCTGTGTGACCTTGGGCAAGTCACTTAACCCCAATTGCCTCAGCAAAAAAAAAAAAAAAAGTACAACTATTAATAAAGCACAACAATAATTCTCAATGTATTCACAAATATATGTATATAACATATATATATATATAAAATGCTTTAATGTGTTATTTTGTTGTTGTTAAGTTATATCTGATTCTTTGTGACTCCATTTAGTGTTTTCTTGGCAAAGAGACTGGAGTGATTTGCCAACTCTCATTCTCCAGCTCATTTTAGGAGGATGAGGAAACTGAGGCCAACAGGGTTAATTACTTGCTCAGGGTCATAAATCTAATAAGAATCTGAGACCAGATTTGAACTGAAAGATGAGTCTTTCTGATTTTAAGCTCAATGCTCTATTTACCATACCATCTTTCTGCATCTCTCACTCGCTCTTTCTATACACACATATACATATATGTATGTATACATACCTTGATTTGAAGAAAATATAAACAAATTGTACCAATGCATAATTTGACTTGAATTTTGGGGAAATAAGTTTAAAAATCTTTTTTTTTTTCAGTAAATTCCCAAACAGGAAAAAACTTTTATTTGTCAAGCAAAAGAATAGACCATGAAAATCTCAGTATTTTGCTAATTGACATTTACAAAAATATGCTTTACATTTTTGATTTTTGCATTAACAACATTCCCTTCTTCAATCTTCCCTAACCTTTAAAGAGAATTAACATTTATATACTTTAAGGTTTTTCAAAGCAAAGATACAAAATCTCATTGGGCCTTCAAAACAATCCTACCTGATAGGTGCTATTATCTTAGCCATTTATAAATGGTGACACTGAAGCTAAGAGAAATTATGTTACTTGACCACCTAACTGGTTAAGTACCCTAACTCCAAATCCAGCTCTTTATTCACTATTCTATTTTGTATCTTCCATGTAAAGATAGATGTGTGAATCTGCCAGATTCTTAAAATGAGGAAGAAGGGTATTTTATCTATTTATGTCTGTTGTACCAGCTTTTGATTGATAAGGCTGACAATATCTTATCTTTTATGCTAAAAGGAAATAAGTAAAAATGATTTGATCCTATCAGTGGAGTGTACAAGGCACTGCATATATACATATATATATTAATGGATAATAGCATTTCATATATGCATAACATTTCACAGTTTTGGAAGCATTTTTCTTTTTTTTAAATAGTATTTTCTTTTTTCCAATTACATGTATAAGATTTTCCTTTCTCTTTTTCCCCCCTCCCTGAGACAGCAAATAATTTGATATGATTTATATGAGTATAATTATGTAAAATATATTTTCATATTGTGAAAGTAGACACAGAAAAAAAAAGAAAGTGAAAATAATATGCTACAGTCAGACTCCATCAGTTTTTTTTTTTTTTTCTGAATGTGAATAGCATTTTGGAAGCATTTTCCACAAACATTATCTAATTTTTTTAAGGTTCCGTGTTTTTGAAAAACTTCAAATTGCACCAAATCAAATGTCCCATACTTGGGAATGCAAGCACAGTGACAATATATACATGTAATCTACTTGTCATTCTCTCTCTCTCTCTCTCTCTCTCTTTTTGCTGAGGCAATTGGGATTAAGTGACTTGTCCAGAGTCACACAGCCAGAAAGTGTTAAATGTCTGAGGTGAGATTTGAACTCAAGTCCTCCTGACTTCAGGATTGGTGCCCTATCCACTGTGCTACTAGCTGCCCCTAAATCCTCTTTTTTAGATTAAAATATCACCTTTATAATATTGAAGATATTTTTTGATCCGATGGTCCGATGAGAGAGTTCAGTTACCCATCCAAACTTTTCCCTCATTTTCCCCATCATCGATATCATGTCTTCCATGTGATGCTGGGTCATCTGGAAAATCTGAGCATATTGCTGCTCAGAAATATTAACCAGCTTAAAGGCTTCATCAAACTTCATGTGCAACTCAGGGACATCAGGGCAGTCTGAGGAAAAAGAAAATAACTTGACAGGAAAATATTCTTGTAGACCAAAAAAAATCCCTTTTCTTGACCAATCAGGGATCCCATTGATTTTTTTCCTTTTTCTTTTTGCCTCCTAAAATGGAGGTTCTTTTATTTTTTTTTACACTTAGTTTTTCTTTCATTTTTCTTAATTATACATAAACAAAACATTTTAACATTTGTTTTTTTTAAAAAAAGTTTTTTCTTTCTTTTTAATTTAAAACTTGAATAGAAAATAGGAAAAAAAACAGAAAGAAAAGAAAAAAAACATTGTCATATGCACAACAGAACATAAGAGAAGATTCAAAATATGTAATAATAAATTACCATTTCAAGAAAGCTTATTCAAGAATATATTGTATTCAAAACTGTCCATTTTTGCTTCCTTCTATATTTTCTTTTGTTCTCTGCTGTGCACTTTTTATTTCATTTTTTTTTCTCCTTTCTTCCCCCATCTCCTCCAAGCAGGCTACAGTTAAGCACAGATGCACACACACACATGCATCATTTCTTGTTTCCTATCCCTCTTAACTCTTCTATTTTCTACCCACTAGGTTGCCTAACTATTACTTAACCTCCCTCTATCACACCCTGCACCAAAGATCACTCCCATATTCTTTCCTTCCCTCTTTAATCTTTTCCCATTAATCTACATATCTTATCCCATTCACCTTAACCTATATACCTTTCCATACCGTGCCTTATCCTATTCTCTCCTTTTTTTCTTTTTAGATTTTAGAGGGTATTATACATACATACATACATATATACATATATATACACACATATATACATACATATATAATTTCTTCTTTAACCTATTTTGATGTGAATAGATTTTCAGAATTACCAGCTCCTCCATCTAATATTTGTGTCATTCTTGTTCTTGCACCTCACTTGAATAGCATAACTACTGTTTTTTATCATTTCCTATACTGTTTTGCTTTTTAGAATCACATCATATTACACTTTATCCCAATCTTTCTTTTGGACTACCCGATTACTAATTCTTAGACATACAGTTTACATTTACATATCTAAAACATAAACCATTTGTCTTAGTCTTTGATGTTGGTTCTTATATGTCAGATTTTCTAATGAGTTCATGTTTGTTTGCAATGAAATCCTGAAAATCTGACAGCTCCTTGAATGTCCACTTTTTTCTTATTCAATTATATACTTAATTTTGCTGGATACAATATTTTTAGTAGCAATTCTAGTTCTTCTGTCTATATGTATATAATTCCAGGATCTGTGGTCTTTTATTATAAACACTGATAGGTCTTGTGTAATTCTAATTATATCTATAGCATACATGAATTTTTGTTTATTTGTTTTGATTGGTTTTTATCATGGACTTATGTGGTTCATTCAGTTTCAGAGCACCCTGAAATCAGGTCTTCCCATTCCATATTACTGGGCAAAGACTGCAACTAATCTAAAAATCTATTTTTATGATGGACAGTATTCTATTGCATGAAATACCAACTCCCATACAATAATGTGTCATATATTTTCACTGATTGAAATACAGGTGAACTTATCCTCTATCAAGCTATCCTTTTTGATCTTCAGTCATTTTTAGGCATAGTCCAGAGAGAACAAATCAGCTCAAGAAACATTAATTGATTTTCAAAAGTACTGTCCTAGACACTGGTAGATATACCAAAATGAATAAAAAGTGCTTCATACAATGTGGACCACAACATAACCTTTCCATGCTCTCTATCGATGTTTGCTTGCATTGTGTTTCCTTTCTTTGATTTTTTTTCTTGTAGATACGATTTTTCTTGTATAACAATGATAAATGTGGAAATATGTATACATATATTCGATTTATCAAGTATTTTAACATAATTAACATGTAGTGGATATCCTGCCATCTAGGGGAGGGGTGGGGACTAGGGGGGAAAATTTGTAACAGAAAGCTTTGTAAGGGTCAATGTTGAAGAATTACCCATACATATGTTTTGCAAATAAAAAGTTTTAATAAAAAAAAGTGCTTCATACAGTAAAAAAAAAAAAATAGAAGGAACCAAAAACATTTTTTTTGAAAGGACTTTAATTTCTACCTAATCCAAACCATATATGAAAGGAATTCCCACTATCAAATATCTAGCATGTAACAAAGAGGTCTGGTCTTATATTCCCTTTGGCGCAGAGATCTAATACCAGATAGGCATAAATCTTAAAGATGTCAAAGATAGAAGGAAAAATCACATTCCTCACTGTATTGCTAGTAGCATTTTTGTGGTAGCAAAGAAATGGGGAAAAGGTAGGTATTCACTGGTTGGGAAATGGCTTCATAAATTGGGATATATTAATGAATTGTTACTGCTCTGTAAGATATAATAAATATGGAACATCCAGAAAAAGATGGATAGATTTATATGAACTGATTCACTCTCAAAGTAGACCTTTTTTTTTTTGGCCAAGGCAAATTCTTCTACAGATACTTTTAATATCATTTCATTCTGTTCTTTCCAGGAGATAGCTCCCTCTCTTATCCATTCTTACTCACTAATCTTTAGTCTTTCTCTATACATTGTCTGCTTCTCTGCTGCCTACAAATACACACATCTCTCCCATATTGAAAAATTTGAAATTCTTCACTTGATCTGAGATGTTGCCACTAGCTATTGTCCTATACCTGTCTTCCCTTTTTGTGGCTGACCTCTGAGAAAACCATCTATAATTAGTGCATCCACTTCCTTTTCTTTCATTCTCTTCTAACCCCTCTGTAGTCTGACTTTCTCCAAATTTACACATTATGAGTCATCTCCTTATAAGTCCTGCTCTCCATACCCTCCTCCCTTCAAGCACTTGAACCAACAAAACATTTCATAAAAGACAGATTTATTATAGACAAGGCTTACAAAGGGAGGAAAAAACTCAATAGAAATAGCCTCTTGATGATAGAGTTCTTTTCTCCACAAGTTTTTAGGTTTCCCTGACAAGAACTCAGTTTAGCATTTTGTCACTGTGAGTTTGAGGAGTGAAGAAGCAGCATCTTCTGAATACTTACCTTTTTCTCTCTCTTGCTACCATTTTACCAAGTACTCCAAATCCTTTTCTTCAGTGTCATCACTTTTTTTTTATCAGTGAATTTTTTTATTAAAGCTTTTTATTTGCAAAACACATACATAGTTAATTTTTCAACATTGACCCTTGCAAAGCTTTCTGTTACAATTTTTTCCCTCCTTCCCTCAACTCCCTTCCCTAGATGGCAGGAAGTCCAATACATGTTAATTATGTTAAAATATATGAGGAATCAAATATATGTATACATATTTATACAGTTATCTTGCTGTACAAGAAAAATCGGATCTATGAGAAAAAAACAAAAAACCTGAGGAGGAAAACAAAATGCAAGCAAACATCAATAGAGAGCGTGAAAATAGAGAGTTGTGGTCCACACTCAGATCCCACAGGCCTCTCCTTGGGTGTATATGGCTTTCTTCATCTCAGTGTCATCACTTTCAATGAGTAGGTTCCTATACTTTTCAGGCTGTTTAGCCACAGTCACTGCCCTCTCCAGGCCCTCTATATCTCTAGTAGATTGACAGTATGGTCACTGCTCTAGACTGATTCCATACATGTCCAGCATCCTTCCCTCTTGCTTACTCCCCAAATCCATTGATACATAGAGCATGGAACAAGCTGCTCAAATGAGCCATTTGTTGGTCAGTACACATATGCAGTATACATATGCATCCCACACAAGAAGGATTGCTTCAATGAGCCACTCAGCTCCCTTCAAAGCCACCTGAATTAATAGTGTAATTACTTTAAAATGAAATGACTAAGTAAACATTATCACATCATTATCATTATCACATGATTATCTAAGCCATATTTCCCCATTATATAAATAGGTATAACTGGAAGCTAAAAGAATTCTTCAAGGCCACAATAACAGAGTATTTCAACAAAGTGAGAGAAATTACAGCATCATCCTCTGCACGACTTATTTCACGTGGACAATTTATCAAATGGGAGGAATAACTTAATTTATTTTTCAAATACATTATACTTTTATTATTAGATAATGCTTTTGATGCATTATTTCTTTTTTTCTTAGTAAGTAGTAATAATTTACTATAATTGGCAGATATAATTAGTGTTCTTTTCTATTGGGGACATTAGCTTATAGTCTTTTATCATGAACTATGAGAAATCAAAAACAATGTAAAGGCAAATCAAAATAATTGACAGTAGTAGGCATTGAAATCTAGACTAAGCACACCGCCAATGGGAAATAATTTATGAATTAAAATGACTTGTAAAGCAAAAATCTTTGTATATCCAAAATGGGCACATTTTTGATTCTTACCATAATTGTATTTTGCATTGGAATCATCTATGTCTCTATCTTATTTCCCCTAGGTTGTTGAAGGGAAAGACCATTATTCATCTGTATATTTCTCCCATCCAGGCTGGCCTGATACATAGTAGATCCTTTAAAAATAAGCTTCCAATCGGTTTATTAAATCAGTGTGCATTGAAACAAATAAACAACAACAACAACAACAACAACAAAAACATTAACTTACCTTGCAAGAGGTTTTCTTGACATTTTTGGCATCTTTTGTGAAAATTAAAACATCCAGACAAATTCTGACTAAGTTCTTTACATGGTACTCTGTTGTGTCCAGGGAAAATCTCTGAAAACATGCCTCCTTTATTAGACTCTGAAGGAAAGAGAAATAAATTATGGATACAATGATTTCACTTCAATTTTAGTTCCAATGAATACAAATGTGATTTTTAAAAAAATTGATAGTCTCAATAAGAAAGAAATTGTATTGAAAGGATATGAGTAGAAGTCAAAACTAAGGGAAGACATAAAGCATATACGCACATGTGTATTCTGAGCTTCTTAAATTTTTCCACTCACAGTCCTTGAAAAATTTTGTCTGAGAAATTTTTACATGATTCAAGTACATAAGTATATAAAATAGGTATACAAATCATTTACTGATAATAAATCATAATTTCACAACTTCTACATTCAGTTACAAGACCCCATAAGGGGTCATGAATCTCTTCTTCAAGAAGTTGGAATATATATATGCATATATATAGTCTATCTATATGTATGTGTAACACATGTGTATACATGCAATATGTATATACATGAACACATCGCAATACTATCATATGCATGTGTGTAATACATACATATATAGACAATATCTTTGCCTGCAATATGATAAATATGCATGTATATATGTATATATGTGCATAGTATCCACCCAGTATGAACATTATGCATGTGAGAGAGAGAGAAGAGTGAGAAAGCAGTATTTCTGGAAGAAATTTAAAGCTATGTCAACTGTCTTTCATTCAAAAGGGAGATCAAATAAAAGAAGTGAATAAATTATATATGTCAAGTCCTCAACATATTAGAGTATTTCACTATATTAGAAATTTGGACATGCTATATAATGCTCCATTCTAGGTCAGGGACATAATTTCCCTAGAATTTTTCACGTATACACCAGCACAAAGTCATATCCACAAGGTGCTTATAACCTGTTTAAAATGTTTTTATATGCTGCTGCTTAGGCATAATTTCTGATTCATGGAGAGAATGACTTCTTGATGTCCACTTGTATGAGAGGTAAAGTTGGTAGGAGAATGTTGGAGAGGAAAGAGACTTTATTCCAGCTTCAAGAAGAGACGCGTGATTCCAAACACTTTTCAGAGAGAAACATGGAAAGAGATAAAAGACTTTGGGAAGCAGAAGAAAAAAGAAAGGAGCCAGAGACTCAATAGATCTCTAAATCTCAGTTTGCCTCCCTAGAGTTTTTTTGAATATTCCCTTCAGGTGATAAAGGACAGTGGAGGGGCTTTGCTCTTTCTTGGTTAAATGAGATCTCAGATGGCTCTTATAATCAGCTGGCTCCTTTCTTTGTATTTTCTGGTATATTCTAATCTATATCCCAGCTTCCTAAACTGTGGTTAACAGCCCCATATGGACAATGTGGGGTCTCATGAAATTATGATTCATAATCAGTAAATAATATGAATACCTATTTTATATACCTGTGTACCTGAGGTCATATAAATATTTTTCAGGTGAAAAAGTCATGAATGGAAAAAGTTTAAGAAGCCCTGATCTATATAACTTCTCAGATTTCTGTGTGCTATTTGTTTGAATAAATGATTTTGCTCACAATTTGGTTTTGTGATTCTCTTTTGTATAACTAACATTAACAGGCCTATGAGAGTAAGCCTCCAATTATCTTTTCCTCTTTAAGGGAAGGTGTCCAGAAAAGTGACTTGAACCTAAAAATATTCCTTTAGATAAGCAATATTTAGGGGGACAGATGGATATAATTCTAGTCCAGTACCCCTCCAACTTTGTGATCCCCTTTTCTGTATCTCCAGGAAAAAATAAAACACCCTTGGAGAGACTGGGCAATTTCAAAGATAAATATCCATATTTCACCATGATCTGAATTTGGACTACCCATATGGGCAACATAGCTCTACACTAATATTAGGGTGAAGGATTAGACTTGTGATTTCATTTACATATCGAGTTCTAAGTTGAGGCAGCAACAAGACGACTATATGATGATCAATTCTGATGGACATGGTTCTCTTCAACAATGAAATGTTTCAAACCAGTTCCAATTGTTCAGTGAAGAAAGCCATATACACCCAGAGAGAGGGATGTGAAATGTGGACCACAACATAACATTTTCATGCTTTCTGTTGATGTTTGCTTGCATTATGTTTTCCTTGTCAGATTTTTTTCTTATAGATCCAATTTTTCTTGTATAGCAAGATTACTGTATAAATATGTATATACATATTTGATTTGTCAAGTATTTTAACATAATTAACATGTATTATACTTCCTGCCATCTAGGAGAGGGGGTGGGGGGAAGGAGGGAAAAACTTGTAACAGAAAGCTTTGCAAGGGTCAATGATGAAAAATTACCCATGCATATGTTTTGCAAACAAAAAGCTTTAATGAAAATAATTTTTAAAAATGCCTTTTTGCTCTTTGAGGTAGTACTCTTGACATTTGGTTTGTAGCAACCTTTCAAATAACTTTACTTTTCTTGGGAGAGCAAAATCTATACTGAAGAATAGGATTCCATTTAGTGATCTATATACTTCCTGGTTAGAACTACCTGCATACCAAAAAGTTGACTGATAGGACTTTTTTTTCCCTTCTTAAATTAACACTGAACATTGATGTTTCTAGACTATCTTCGGCAAGGAAAAGGCAATTGAGGTTAAGTGACTTGCCCAGGGTCACACAGCTAAGGAATGTTAAGTGTCTGAGACCAGATTTGAACTCAGGTCTTCCTGACTTCAGGGCTGGTGCTCTATCCACGGTGCCACCTAGCTGCCCAAAGCAGTTCTTTAATGGAGGTAGTGAATTGGAAGAAAGCCATGGAAAGATGAGAAGACAGATATTAAAATTTTTCCCTATTTCAGAGGATTAGAATATGCAAAGCTATTCTATACAAGGAGAAATGATGGTGTAAACCAGGAGAGAATACTAGCTTGTATCCAGAAACCTACTTATGTGGATGTTAAATAAAGCATTTCATTTCCTCTGGTCTTCAGCTTTCTTTTCTGTAAAGTGAAAGGGATGGATTAGAGGATCTCTGAGATTCCCTTCTAGCCTCCAATCTATAATCCAGTCACCTGGATTTAATTTCCTCCCTTAATATTTACTAGTTTCTGTGTGACTTTGTTCAAGCTTCTTCTCATTAGGGAGCCTCAATTTTCTCTCTCTCTCTCTCTCTCTCTCTCTCTCTCTCTCTCTCTCTCTCTCTCTCTCTCTCTCTCTCTCTCTCTCCCCCCACCCCTCTTCTTGCTTTCCTTCCCCCTCCTCTCTCCATCTCTCTGTCTCTCCTTCCCTACATCCTTCTCTCTCTCTCCTTCTCTCTCTCCTCTTCCTTCTTTCTTTTCTTCCTTCCTTCCTTTCTTCTGACTCTAAGGATGGCTATCTGCCATGTCACCCTGCCTCTCTTGTTATTTCATATACATTATTTGCATATAATAATATATATTCCAAAATATAAAAATATATGGTAATATATTTTGATTTCTTTCTAACAGTAAAGCACTTTATAAGTGTGATATGTTATTACGTATTGCAAGTACATCATCTACATATCAATGAAACTTGATTAGAATTATTATTAAAATTAATCACACACACACATACACACATGCCATACTAGCACTATTTTGATTAGGATCCTGCCTTTTCTATTGGACATTTGGAGAATGTTCAGAAATGATTGCCAGAAAAAACCACTACTCTACTAGAAAAAAAAACCATAATTGGCCATTGAATTTCACTACTATTCCAGGTATGGAGTTTGTCTAGCTGAAAATTCCTCACTCTTATTTAAGTAAGTCACTCCTAGGTTGATGCCAATCATGCAAAGTCCTAGCTACTACAAGAAATTGCTTTACATTTTAACAGCTGCAATTGTTTCAGTTAGTTTCGGCCAGTTAACAAAGCCACTTCTCTCACTTTTCTTCTGGGAAAGAGCCCAGCAAGAAACAAGTTCAAGAATGCACAGGTGCTTACTCCAGGTGTTGTCCATGTAGCAACACCTGTTTCTGAAATTTTTTTGCTATCTAAAAACCACAGAGAAATCCTGAGGATTTTTTTTCTCTCTCTTTCCCTAGCTGAATTGTGGAAGATAAAACTGGAATAAGCTCTTATCTCCCAACTTAAAGAAATAAGTTTTTGGTCCTGTTTTGATTTTTTTTTTAAGTATTGGAAAATAACTGTTATATGTAGGAAGCAATCCTTTTCTGACCTGTTCAATTTAGAATATACCCTGCCTGAGCTTTCATGATTTAAAAAATTAGAGTATCATAATATTTTAGAATGAGAAGAGAGTTTAGAGATCATACAATCATTCAGTCGTATGAGCTTAGATCTGTAAGAAACTTTAGAAGCTATCCCTTTAAATCAACATGTACCTGGAATAAGAAGTCCTTCTACAATTTATATGGTAAAGAGTCAACTAGCTTTTGCTCAAAAATTTCCAGTGAGAGAACTCACTTGGGAGAGAACTCTTGGGGCAGTCCATTGAGAAAGCTCTAATTTCTAGGAAGTTTTTCCTTGCATTGAGCTTAATTTAAATCTGTCTTTTTGCAACTTCCAACTGTAGGTTCAGGACAAACTGTTCTTGTTTTAACTCACACTGGCATTTCATGATTGCTAGTTTTTTAGTTTTTTGGTTTTTTGGTTTTTTTCTAGATGCTCACTAACTATCACTAATCAATGTTGCCAGGAATCAAAGCTTATAATTTTCAGTCTTTGTTCTCTCCATTTTTGAAAATCTAGAATTTTGCTTTTCTCCAGACCTTGTTGCATTTCTCACATCTTCAGTGACTTTTTTTTTTTTTTGCTGAGACAATTGGGGTTAAGTGACTTGCCCAGGGTCACACAGCTAGGAAGTGTTAAGTGTTTGAGGCCAGATTTGAACTCAGGTCCTCCTGACTTCAGGGCCTATGTTCTCTCTACTATGCCATCTAGCTGCCTCTTCAATGACCTTTCTAAAGATAACTGACAATGTCCCAGTGATTAACATTTTTGTCAAATTGCAATGAGTGACAAACTTCTCTCTTTTTTAAGTTAAACATGTAAAATTCTTATAAACATATTTTCATAGTCATCATGCTGTTCAAGAAAAATCAGATCAAAAGGAAAAAAAAACATGAGAAAGAAAAAACAAATAAACAATGACAACAACAAAAAAGTGAAAATACTATACTTTGATCCATATTCAGTCTCCATAGTTCTCTGTCTGGATGTGAATGGTACTTTCCATCACAAATCTATTGGAATTGCTTTGAATCACCTCATTGTTGAAAAGAGCTAAATCCATTAGTGATTATCAGCACATAATCTTGTTCAAACTTCTCATTTTAAATGAGAAAACTGAAGCCTAAAGAGGACTTGCTCTTTTCCCAGAGACACACTGTCAGTAAATGATAAAGCATAGATTTAAATTCAGGTTATGCATTCAAAATCCAAATCCGGTCCTACTTCTTCTGCAGCTCACTGTCCTTCCTACTTTATGATCTGGAGAAAATAGTAGAGAACATTAAGTTCTACCTTTATAGAAAGCTAGATTAATAGTTCTTGATCTTGGCATCTAGTCCTAAAGAGTATGTAGAGAAGGTCACAAAGAACAGAATTGTGGGAATGAAGGATGGAGGAAAAGGAGAACTACTAATAATGGCCACAATGATTAAAATGATAAGATCAAGAAAACAAAACTGAATGCTGTGGGATCATAATTATGAAGCTTGGCCCCAGAGAAACTAGGAGAAATGCATCTCCCTTCCTTTATTGGAGTTATAGGGAAATTGTGGTTGGTGTATTGGTTATTTTTGGTGAATTTTTTTTCTTTTTTAATCTTTGTGGGAAATGATGAGGGGAGGGAAAGGAAGGGACGTTCTGAGATTATTAAGATGAAAAAACAAAAGACATCCTTTTAAACAAAAGAATAGAACTATGGGATTCATGTAGTTCTTTGGTTCAGGAAACCAAATACAGCTTGTATAAATAAGTTTTATAAAAGCTACATGGCACAAGAGATAGAGCCCCCAGCCTAAAGTCAGGAAGACATTTTAGAATGATCAGGTTGGGCAGCTAGATTGAAGAGATGAGTTACCTAATACATAAAGACCAATTTAGTCATAAAGACATAATTGGTCATTGGATGACAATGCTGAGAAAGGACTATTTTTGGAGGTATATTGTAATTCAGGTTAGAACAAACTACTTATTATATTGATATTATTATTATTAACAATCACTTAAATAGAAAGTGCTGAGATCGAAGCAGGGTACAAACTTTATTGAATTATTCCTTTCTGGGACCTTTCCAAGGAAAAATAAGGATAGAAAAGTTTAACTTTGGGCTACCTTCTTAGGTTAGGACAGCTAGATGTCATGGTGGCCTGGAATCAAGAAGACTGAATTCAAATCCTACTTCAGACACATACTAGCTCCTGGGCAAGTCACTTAACCCTGTCTGCCTTAGTTTCCTCATCTGTAAAATGAGCTAGAAAAGGAAAAGGCAAACCACTTTAGTATCTTTGCCAAGAAAATCCCATCTAGGATCATGAAGAGTTGGACATGATTGAAAGGACTGAACAACAACAAAAATAAAAACTGTACATTAATATCTATCTAAACAATTTCTTTCCAACCTCTCTTACTCACATTGATGATTTTCTTCTAAGTGAGGAGATAGACTGCTATTTAATTTCAAACTGGTTGGTGTTTCATGTGTAAGTAAGAAAAACTTTGTAACATGGCAAGGAAGTCATAAGAAAATTGAAGAAATGAATGGGTTACAGTGGATTTAATTAACTTGTTTAAAAAGTGTGATTTCATTATTTCATCAGCATGTTCATTCTCAGCTGAATATATTTATGACAACCTATTATCCAAATGGCAAAAAGCATATTATCAGTCTATAAATAGGAGAAAAGGCCTTAAGCTCACATCCTGTCAAGGTCTCTTGTCCTAAAGGAATGGCTACTTATGATTTATTCACTTCAATCAGAATCTGGACCCAAGTGAATAAACTGGGAGAAAAAGTTATTCTGGGTAAAAATCTTGGAACTATTGTTTAGTTTATTGGAAACTATTGTTTAACCACAGAAGGACACTTTAGAAACAATAAATAAGGAGGCAGTGAGATAATAGAAAGAGTACTACACTTGGAATCCAAGGATCAGACTCTGCCACTTACAGCATCATTTCCCTTGTCCCAGTTTCCTCAATTATAAAATTAGGGTGTTAGACTAGGTGATCTTTAAGGATGATTTAATCTCTAAATCTATGATCCTGTCATCTCATGAACTTCTCAACTCTAATATTTACTACTCTAATTAAAACCAGATATTGGTAAAGATGGTGCCATCAAATTGATTTTTACTTGCCTTTTGCTTGTTCAGGCAAATCCTTCATTCCTTTGAGCATTTCAGTAATCATTTCACCAATACCTGCCAAAGCTGATTTGCTAAAATCAAAAAGCAACTGAAAGAAATTGGGTATCTCCCAGCTTTTCAGAAGATTTATGTTTGGGGAAATTGTCTCTGAAAAAGCCGGCAGGAAATAGGGTTCTGTTGAGTCTACATCTGAGATGAAATATGTTTGGAAACCCTGGTCAAATTCTTGTTGTATCTGTTTGAAGACATCAGTGCTTCTGTTGAATAGTGTGTTCACATCCACAGCCAGTTGGCTAAATGTGCCTTCCAATTGGTTTAAGAGAGCATCTTCCTCATTTGCCTTTCCAGTGATAGGGAGGGCTTTGCCTTCATCCTCATAAAAAGGAAAAATTAATCGAGGCATTTTCTTGAAAAAGCTTTCAATCTGTAAGGAAATACAAATGGAGTCAAATTCTTACCTTGAATTCCTGGCAGTGAATTTTTAGGTGATGTATTAATCATTTATTTCAGTTCTATTAAGTGTTTACCAAGCAGTTAGTTGGTACCATATATGAGTGCCAGGTCTAAAATCAGGAAAACTTGGGTTCAAGTATGACCTCAGATACTTCCAAGGTATATAACCCTAGGCAAGTCATTTAACCCTGTTTGCCTCTGTTTCCTCATCTGCAAAATGAGCTACCAGAAAATGGCAAACCACCCTAGCAGCTTAGCAAAGGAATCCCCAAAAGGGGTCACAAAGCATCAGCCACAAGTGAAAATGACTGAACAGCAACAAAAAAAGTTCAATTCCTGTAAAGTTCTGATCTGAGAGTCTTGATGATGCAAAATTGGCTCAAGTTTAATGGCATTACTAAGGAACCACAACTTGAGGAATAGAATTTGGAATACCAAGAACACCAGAAGACATAAAAGGTAGTATTCAGAGAAGATTTTTGGAAAAAAAAATATGAATAAGCCCAAGATTGTCTAAAGCTCTTTTCTTCAGCTTCTTCTCTTAGTAGCATGCTCCCAGTCTTGAGTCTTTTCTGAACACATTCTCCTTTACCTTAACCCATAAAAATGAACTCTTGAGAAAGGATCAGGTAAAGTATTTACTCTAAGATGTATGTAATTTATAAAACTTAGTATGTTACTTCTACCAAGGGAATTTACATTTTTCAAAAATCAAAGCCAATGTTTAGCTTAAGCCAAAATCTAATTGCTGGATTTCAGATATCAACTAGGGATGTGTTTGGGGAGGCAAAGGGGTCTTCCTGGGTACCTCTGAAAGTAAATCCTATTTTACTTCCATATGTAGATATCCCTATACCTAAGCCAGAACATTGGCTGAATTGGGTCTATGATATAGGATTACAAATAATTTGATGACTGTGACTGCCTTGGCCACCCACTGCTCTTTTCATAGTATTATCTCTCTCTTCACATTTTAGCTCCCACCTTATCTATAGAGAAACCCTATGACTTTGTTTAAAAACAACAACAAATAGAAGCCAAAGAACAAGTACTAAAAATAAATTTAAGCTAGGCTTCCACATCAAAGAAACCAGCTTTGGCTTGAAGATGTATTTTACCTTAATCTTTTGTTTTCTAAGCAATAATTAAGAATAAAAAACCATGGTTACCTTCATTCTTGATTAGGTATTGCCAACAGCAAAGCAAAATGGGGAATTTAAGCAAATATTCAAATCATTTATTTCCCTTTAACCAGTATTTGTTAAATTTTTTTTTTTGCTATATACAAGTCATTGTGATAGGTGTTAGTGATAAAATGATCAAAATGAAATAAAGTTCCTATCTTCAAGGAACTTATATTTTATTGAGAAAATAATATGTATACATAAAAAGTAAATATAGAATACATGTAAGATAGATATAAAAGAATTATAGAAGCAGGCATTAGCAGCTGAAGGAATAATCAGGAAAGACTTTGCAATTCAAAGGAGCCTTTGAGTGGATCTTTGGGGAAAAAAAAAAACAAAAAACCGAAAAAACCAAACTAGGTTTTCTGAGAGACATAGCTGCGGAGGGAGTGGATTTCATGTTAAAATGAGTCAACTGGCTAACATCCTTTCATAGATAAGTAGATTGTGTCAATGTTGCTACACCATTAGACTACACATAGATATGTTTGTTTAACCGATGGTTGCTCTTTTCATTAAATGTTTGAATCATAAAAAGATCTGGAGCAAGCTATCAAATATTGGGGAGCTCAAACTATCTGCAGGGATCTTCATTCAGCTTTTGACTGTTATAAGGGAGTTCAGTTATATGTCCTTTTAAGTCATATTATTTTTATTTATGTATTTATTTTATTTATGATAATGAAAATATATATAATATTTATTATACTATGAAGTTTGTTTTATTTATAATGTTATTATATTTTAATTATTAAATAGTTTTGATTGGAAAAAAGTTCTTAGAATAACAAAATAATAAATAAAAAATTAATCTCGGAAAGAATAAACACAATTACCACTGATCATTTGTCAAGACTCAACAAATACAATTTTGTATGTCAAAATATTTTTGTCTGTATGCTGAGCACAGTTATTTAAAATGAAAAGAAAAATCCTTTGTCTTATTTGGTTGTACCCACACTTATCTGGAGTATCTTTAATTATATTGATAACTTTTTTTCAGAATCAAAGAATGTTAGATT
>JAJPUD010000855.1:69495-128286 GCA_023553655.1 Myrmecobius fasciatus | reverse complement strand
CATATATTTTGCAGAAAGGAAACTGAGGTTGAGGGTTAAGTGATTTACCCTGGAGAAACAATAAGGTTTATCCTTTTCATAGCTCTCTGTGGATGGGTTAGAGACTGGAAGCAATCACAAAGCCCAGGAGATCTAGTTAAAGGGAAAGCCAAGTAAACAGCTTCTTATTTATCCTAGAGATTACTTTTTATGTAATTGAGTATGGCATTGGCAAGTAAGAAGCATTCTGATTATCCTTAGCCTTGTCCAATGTTGGGCATGAAATCTTAACCATCATGTCTCATGTCTCAACAATGTTGTATATTCTTCATTTGTTGAAGAGGACCAATGATATCACCAGTGATGTCTTGACTTGTGTGTGAATTAAATTTAAGCGAGGCAGAGTTGCAAAGTCTTGCAGGAAGGGGAAGAAATTGAAGACAATAAAACAAGTAGAGAGACTACTACAGATCCAGTAAGGTCCTCCTCTGATGCTTCATGATGATTCTGAAGTCATCCTGAGAACTTTAAGGCTATGCCAGCAAAGTATAAGCTATGGCAGGTTCTCCCAAGCTGGAAAGATTTTGTCTTTCAACTGAGAACCTAAGTTCAGAGAGGCTCATTACCCATTTGGTGTAGAGGGGTGAGTTTTCCAGCAATGGCAACCTAGGAACCATGTTTATTAAGTAGAAGGGTTGCTATCTTCCTTGATGGAGGAAGTGCCCAAACTGGCAAACTTACAGCTCTTTGAAATTTTGAAGAAAGATGATCTCTCCATTTGTGTTTACTGACCAGGGATTTCAGTATCTAGATAATATTCCTATGAACTAAATCAATTTAATGCACATGAGAGTGGGTGAAATAAAAGTGCAAAGTTAACTCTTGGCTACAAGAAGAAAAAAATGAAAGAATGAATGAAACCTTATTATTATTTTCTAGCAATATTAGTATAGCATTTTATAAAAAGCACATATAGATTATGAAGAATTGTAAACTACTGAAGTATAAATACATTGAACCATGAGCACAAAAAATTTGACAATGTTTGTTCAGTTACAGATAACTTAGTGTTGACATCAAATTGGGTACTTCTGTTCTTTGTTCTAAGATGTTTCAATGCATCTGGATCTCACAGGCATCTGTTATGGTATAAATTATAAGGAATTCATGTACTCTTATCCTATGTAATTCTTACCTATCAGGTCATTCCAGTGGGGATTTAGCCAACATACTGGAGGGGCGGTTGTCTTCCTCTGGTTCTTCTTCACTCTCACTTTATGACTGTCCCACTCATCGCTTTTTCTTCTTTTGTGGAAATCATCCCCTATTCCTACGTATACTCCTTTTGTTAATTGTTTCTCTTCCTTGCTCTCCCCTCCCCATTTTGGAACTGGAAGGGAACTTAGTTAAAGCTCTAGGAATCTTGAAATCCTGAGACCTATTTTTTCCCCCTTACCTTGTTGATTACAGAGGACCAACTTAGTTGGCAGGTTGTATAAAATCTCATGCAGCTACTTTCCAGACAAGACTTGCATTCATCCCATAAACCTGTCAAAGAAACTTGGCATTGCCTTTCCTCCTCTTCCAGTCTTTCTTTGACTTCACTCATAAGTTGAAGGGCCACCTAATTGAGGGGGAAAAAATAACATGCCATTTCAATATCAAGCACCTCAATACTTGCTGCTTTTAAAGTATTTCTAAGCTATTTTCCCAGACTATTCTACTTTTCCATCGCAGCTGCTGACAGAGTGGCTCCTGTTTTCTATTTGTGTAGGATAGAAATTGTCCTAGTCAAGCAATTCTCTCTGTAGACAATATAAAGGCAACCAGATTGCACAATAGATTTAGGAAGATTAGTGGTGAATTCCTACTTCAGACATCATCTGTGTGACTCTGGAACAGTCATTTAATTCTTCTCAACCTCAGTTTCCTCATCAGTAAATTGAAGAAAATAATTGCATATATTTCCCAGAATTGTTGTGAGGATCAAATTGAATAAATATTTGTAAAGTACATTACAAGTCTTGAATGGCCATATAAATATTAATTGTTATTATAGGAAAAATAAAAACCTATGGGTTCTAAAAAATCTAAAATGAAAATAACTTACATTTATATAGCTCTTTAAGGTTTACAAAGTGTTTAATGTATATTAATTCCTTTAATTCTACAAACAACCCTGTGCAGTAGATAAGGAAACTGAGGCAGATAGAGGTTAAGTAACTTGCAGACTCACAGAGCTAGTAAGTGTTTGAGGCAGGATTTGAACTCATATCTTTCTAACTCCAAGTCCCTCGTGTTTGTGGTATTTCCTAGAGGTTTGCCTCAAAGTGAACATGTAAATGATAACTTTTATAGTATAAAACCATGAGATTCATTAGCATTGGATGACTGACTATATTGCTGAAATAATTACTGCATGGTAAACAATATGTTTAGAGTTGGATGGACACATTAGGGGTGTCTGGACATAAATGTGGATACAATGGTCTAAAAGGCAAGGATGTGAAAGCTGTCCAGGAGTAGAGCTGGGGACATATGACCACGGCTGTGAAATAGAAAGGGGAAGATCACCCTCTAGTGGCTGACTTTTGGAGGTGACAGGGAAAGGACCCACCTATCTTTCCAATCTTTTACAGTATGGAAAGCAGAAAATAGCATAGAACAATCCACTAATTGAGCTCTCTTGGTCTATGTTCTGTCAAAGTAACTCAGGGGATGAATGATCTGTTTCTTATGTGGCCCTTTCCCTTCTCTGTGCCTTGACTTGGGCTAGCAGAAGTTGATTAGAAGGGATATCAGTTAATACTGGTAAAGTCTTCTACAATACTTAATAAAAAGCCCTAGATAAAGATTAGAGAGCATTATTATTATTAATGAAGAATTTTGCAACTTTTGCAAATCTGAAATAGTGCAAGGATTCCTGAAATGCAGGATACTGGGAAGAAAAAATGTGAGTCATAAGACTTTGTAGAGCAAATCCCATCTCCTCCCCTGATTAATCATATAAAACGTGTTCTGCTAAGTAAATTAAATTTTTAGAAATCAAATTTTCCCATTGTCTTACATTATGATTTCAGAGTCACCTAATTTTTGTTTTCTGTCATCTTCTTTGGGGAAACTAAATGGAGCATTGGCTAAAATGGCAAACTTATAGTCAGGATAAATAAGTTCAAATACTGATTCAGATATTTATTAGTCAATTCCAGACTTATCTCTGGTCAGGTCACAATGTTTCTCAGCCTCAGTTTTCTCATTTGTAAAATGAAAATAATAATGCCCTTATCTCACTGGGATATTTGGAGAATCAAATGAGATGATATATGTATGTATAGCTCTGCATAAAACATTTAGTACCAATACCCGACACATAGTAGGCACTTAATAAATGCTTATTGATTGACTAGTTAACTATAAAAATGTTAGCTATAATTATTCTTTCTTCTTTTGTTTTTCTTAAATATTTCTTTTTATGAAGTTATTAATTTTTTTAATTTTTTTTGGAGTGAGTTTAACATTGTTAATACGATTAAGAACTGTCCATGGGGTCTGCACGTGAAAAAAATTCTCTAGTTTTTGTCTAAGTTTAATCAGGGTTTCTCCTAAAGCATAGCAGTTAGTATAATAAAAGTCCTCTCCTCCTGCTACATAGACTTCGGATCTTTTTCAAATGTTCTTCTTCCTGCTTGGTTCTTACTCTCAGTTATGGGGGGATACATTTAACAAATGGCTTGTTTGGAGCTCTTTGGCTTCAGCACATTCCCAGAATGATCAGACCTCAGAATTGTGGTGAGGGCCCCAGAAATGGAGATGACCAGTAGATTGAAAGTTTTCATGTCTAGAAACTATGAGTAAATTTTGTTTCCTTCCTTTTTTAACAAGTGTAATAGAAATGAGCCTTCCCCAAAGAATCAATCCTGGCACCTCACTTTCTCAGCATTCCTTCTCTAGAAATATGCTACATTTAAGTGAAACAAAAACGATGGTCAGGAAATCAATTTCTCCTCTTTTCCCCTGCTTGGGGTAAGGAGAGAGGGGAATCTTACATCACATAACAAGGAAACAGAAATGTTCATAAGCCCAAGGCTACAAGAGAACAAAATAAATTAAGAAGATTCCAGGACATTCCCAGGGACCAGTAGAACACTGGACCCGATATCAGACAATCTTTGAGATGAATACGTCTTAAAATCCCAGCAAAAGTTCAATTGATTTCTTGGGGAAATTTGCTTAGGAAAAGGGGCAGGATTTCTTCTTGTTAAGTAGAAAACATGGAGGTGATAATTCAGGTAAACCCTCTTCCACCCAATCTGAATATAAGGTTTCTGAGAAAAGAGAATTTGTTAGGTTGCCACTTTGATCAGATTGGGCGTGACTATTGAGAACAAAACAGAACAGATTTGGAAAAAAAAATGTATTTGGAATCCTTCCCTTCCAGTAAGGGTGTATACTGGTAATATCACCTATACATAGCAAATAAAGTAAATGCCTATTTGTGAAGCTGATACTTGATATAACCAAAATGATCGTCAGCTTGTAAATGCTGGAGGGAATGATTGCTCAATTGGGCTATCAGTCTATTTTCTTTTATTTTTTTAATTAAAACTTTTAATTTGCAAAACATATGTATGGGTAATTCTTTAACATTGACCCTTACAAAGTTCTCCATTACAATTTTTCCCCCCTGAACCTAGTCCCCACCCCTCCCCCAGATGGCAGGAAATCCACTACATGTTAATTATGTTAAAATGTTAAAATACTTGACAAATCAAATATATGTATACATATTTCCACACTTATCATTGTTGTGCAAGAAAAATCATATCTACAATAAAAAAAATGAGAGAAAGGAAACACAATGCAGGCAAACATCAATAGAGAGCATGAAAATGTTATGTTGTGGTCCACATTTCATATTCCTCTCTCGATATCAGTCTATTTTCTTGACACACTTGGGGAATAAGATCATTTTCAAATACCTGTTTTTCTTTACTGCTTTTCTTCAGGGTTTTCATTAGCTCTTTGTGTTTTACTTCATTTCTTTCCATCATGATTTTCATCTGCTTAATTCCAATCAAAGCTTTCTTCACCTCCTCATCTACATATTGTTCTCCAACCATAGACAAGCCTAAGAAAATCATAAGATCTGTTTTTGGTCTTTTTTTTTTTTTTGCTTTGATTACACAACTACATTGCAAAACCAGTTCACTAATTTTTCTTTCCCTTAAATAGAGGCCTAATTGCTCTTTTATAGCATCTGACTCTGGAAGCCTTTCATAATGAATCAGCAGTAAGCTGCCACCTCGACAATACCTTCTGTTCATGTGTTGTGAGCTCCTCAGTGTGCTGTAGTTAATTTGACCTCATTCTTGTCATTTGCATCAGTGACCTATTTTTATTTATTCAATGTGTTTTTAGTTTGGGAGTCAAAACTTTGCTATTAGAAAAAATAAAAAGCATAAATCAAATGTATACAACCAGGATACTGAAGATAATCTGTAATCTCAGTCTTTGTTCAAATAACTTCCATGGAAGAATCAAACAAAAAGCTATGGCTGCAAATTTCTGCACCAATGCCAAGTTGAGTGGTTGAGAGCTAGAGAAGTAAAATCACCTGGGGTGTAGTACTTTAATACAACACCATGGGATAGAGTGTGAAAGCACTGGCTTTCCCAAATGCCCTTTAAATTTAGTACTCTAAAGGGAAAGCTCCCATCACTCCACTCTATTTATAGTTCTGAACAAACATAATTGATTCATTGGCATGATCTCTCCCCCAGGAATGAGACTCTTTAATCTTCTTTGAATATACTTTTTCTTCATTGATGATGAATAGATTTAATAGGGATAGAATTCATGGTTTAATATGCCTCTTCTTTACAACAATAATCTGATTTAAAGAATAATTATAAACCTTCAAAGCATTTTCTAACTTGTTCCATTTTAGCAAATTTAATTGTCAATATATGTTAAATGCCCATTATCAAGGAAAGACTACATTTAGTTCTTAAAATGAGAATTCAGTTAATGACCAGAGAACAGCCAGATGTAATATATTTGTTATTTAATCTTCTATAGTATAATGATAATTGCAAAGAGCATCTTCATTGTTTAATTTTCTTTTAAGCTGTAACATTATTTCATTGTTCATTAGTCTGTATCTACGTGACACCAAACATCTGGATAATATGGGAAAATATGTTTAAAAAAAAAGTCAGTTTTATCTCTACAATACCAACAGCTGGCTATGGAGAAGTATTAAGATAATTGGTTGAATTTTTCCATTTTTGTCCAGATGTTTGGTATCACGTCTCTGCAGCCTCTATGTTTAATATCAATCAGGCCTAGAGAAAGTTTTCCATGTAACTAGAGGGCTGTAATGAAAGCTGTTATCTCTTAACTGTGAGCTCTAGTAAATGCCAGCAGTACATAGAAACAGGACAAGGGAGATAAAGGATAAAGGGAGATAAACTTACTCTTTAGATTTTCACCCAGATCAGTTGTGTCTTTCCAAGTAGGTGCACACTGACAGCTTTTCCACCATAATAAATGCACAGTAAACATCAGAATTGGAGACTTCATGTTCCCTATTACTGAAAAAGAAAAATAAACCTAAATTAAGTGCTAGGTTGTTATTTTTCAATTCAGTATCAAATGGAAACATATGTTACTCCAAAACATGTTTCTGTTGAAAGTCAACCACTTCACTTTATGAGCTGAGACCACATATACTTATTTTAATGCTTCTATTTGGGGGTATCTAAAAGCCTGAAATTGATATCAAAAAGCAAAGATTATTGTATTTGCATTCATGCTGGTGGCTATAGAAGGATGTTATCCCCAGATTCGCTAGCTTCAAAACTTTATTTTTAAAATAACTTTGTTAAATGCAAAAATACCTAAGAAAGGTGAAGATGTAACCAATAAAAATGCTTTCCCAAAATAGCAATTTTAAAATTGGTTTTATAGGGAAATTTTTCTAATTTACTTATTGTTATGAAAGCATCAAGAGCTATTTATAATTTTCCCTCTTTAAAAACGACAACAAAAATACTTTAGTGTTGATAATACCACATATGACAAGGCCAACAAAACTAGGACTACCTCAAAGTTTAGTCTATTTTCTGTAGTTTCTATGACTCCTTATTATATATGTAGGGATATGGTTCTTAGAATTTTGCAAATATGTGCCCGCTTCAACAACACATATACTAGGAATTTTGCAAATGCATTTGTTTTCTTTTCTCACCCTGAGGATTTTAGATAAATCAATATTCCTTGCTTAATAATATATACATGCATATACACATTTATACATTACTATAAATAAGTAAATCCATTGAAATTTAATCCTTTTTCCCTATGGAATTTGAGGTAATATTTTACATCGAGAATTCCAAGGGGAAAGTGGATTATCATAAGAGCCTCTATAAAGCATCTGAAACTACATTTGAGAGAATAAATTCAAGTTGTAAGGTCTTGAATTTTTTTTAATAGTACACCTAAGCAATATTGAGTCAGATTACAATTCATGCAAATTATTATATATAACACATATATGTAAAATAACTTATTTTACCATTAAGATAATTTATTCAATTAATTTTATAATAAATTTTAGGAGTAGCTACTAAAGTAAATTTAAAATACATACATATATGTAGATATTATATCTTATATTTACCAGTAATTTTGAAATTTTTCCCTTGTAAAGGTGCTTCTCAGTGGCAGCAAAGAAGGTCACTTTGCTCTGATCTAATTTTCATCTGTGTCAAGGATTTAGCATTGTTCTCTTTATCTGATGACAAGGTCCTTAATCTCATTAATGAAATGTTTTGCTGTTAGAAGGCTTGCTGTTGGTTGTGCTATACCCTAAAATCTTTCTAGGTTTAAAAGTAAACACTAGGGGGAGTGTTGCCCAAACTGTTGGGACAAACATTTGTCATTTCACACTTCAAACATGTTTCTTGTTTCTATAAACTATTTTGAGTCAATTCTATACTGTTTAAGAAAATACATGTTGATAAGATTAATTTAAGGTATTAAAGGTTTATATTTTTTAAAAAGTCTCTGACATGTGGTCCACAGTTAAAATAAATTTTATGAAAAATCTAAAAAAAAATACTAGCTTCTCATATACTCATATTCCATAACTTACATGAGAAGGCAGACACAACAGAGGAAGACAAAAAAATGTTTTTGGAAAATATTTCTCAGGATCAAGGAATTTTAAAGGTAAGATATTACATGTTTATATAGAATTTTTTTTTCATGATGAGAATCAAGATATTAGATTGGGTAAATAGCCAACATCAAAAAACATTAAATTAACTCCAATACCTCAGTGGATTTATGATATCATTGAAGAGGATGCTCTGTCCCACAATACAAAATACAAAAGGCTTGTCTCATGTGACTCCTGTCCATGTTATTCTGTGAATTCACCATATGTGCTAAGGAGCTTTTCTTATGCTCTTTTGTAATGACATGGACACTAATGGATATCCATACTATCCAGTTGTCTCTCACAATTGCTACTGCAAATAGAATATAATGATTATTAATTATTTGTATGATTCTCTAATCTGAACAAATAGGAAATAGCTGGTCATTTCTATGTACCATGAGATAATTGATTGAATGAAGTAAATCCAACAAAAATTTAGAAGATTAAAGATGACATATTTTCCATTGGAGCAGTTTCAACCTTATCTATGTGAACAAACTGTTGACTATGAAAAACTAAAACCTCAAAGAATGTTATTGACTCAATCACCCTAATTCTGAATTGATGCAAAACATTCACTACAAGAATGGTGAAAGAAATAGTAATCAAGAGGCTATAATACAAGTTGATTTGAAAAACATTATGGAGGAGGAAGAGGAAGATGAAACAGTGAGAACTATCACCTCACTAAATAGTGAAGAGAAATTGAAAAGATAATGGATCTGTAGAGAGTTTGGCAAGAGATGCAGTTAAACTAGGAATCTTAAAGGCATCCATAAATGAAACTTGGAGGAAAAAGAAAAAAAAAACATATCAAATAGAGATGGCTCTATGGGCAGTTTCATGGTAGTCTATTTTTAATCAACATGAATAAAGGAAACATCATATTTGGCCCTACCATTTTAGCATTTTGTGTCTTAGGAGGAAGTGGTAAGAATGCAAAGCTAGAAAGAGTTGCCAGATCTAAGTAGAATAAAATCTGTGCTGGAACTAATACACATTTACAGGTAATAAGGATTGATTTCTAGAGATATCTAAAAGGGGAAAATTATAAAATAATGGAAAAGACTGTTGCCTCCAGAAGGCAACCAAGAAAATACTGACAATTCCCAACCCAATACCCATTTTTCTAATCTATGCAATAACTTTAGAAGTTTGGTCAATGCACATACAACAAGGATATATTGGATAAAAACAGGTGAAGGGAAGTTTTCCCAGCTGACCAAAAAGTATGCTTCAGTCTGCACACAGAATTCATCTGTTTTCTCTTTGGATGTGGATTTTTTTTTCCCATCATGAATCCTTTACAATTGTCTTGATCATTGTTACAATACTGCTGTTATACACAAAGTAAGCATTTAATAAAAATTTGTTAAATTGATTGATTCCCTAGCAGTACATAGTATATCATGTACTGCTAGGGAATCAGTCAATTTATTTAAATGTTCAAGTTCAAATGCATTATGAATTCCAGAAAACTATACTATAATGGAAAACTGCCTATGTGTATTCATTGATCTAGATGCTAGAGACAATAGGTATAACATAGAAAGAAGCATATCATTAAATCACACAAAAATTCTTTGGAATTTTGCTTTATACTTCTCTAGTGCACCTTTCACATAATATTGTATGGTTTTGATATCTGTGTTAATGTCCTATTCTGTACTAAAAGGCTTTAACTCCAGAATAGGGGCTCTTAATTATTTTTGTGCAGTGGACTCCTTTGGCAGCCTGCTAAAGCCTATAAAACTATTTTCAGAGTAATATTTTTAAATGCATAAAGCAATTCATAAGGTTACAAATAAAAGCATAGGATGCAATTATATTGAAATGTAGTTATTTTTATATATATGTTTGTATATATATATATATATATTCATGTACAGAATCAAATATTAAGTTCTATTTATCACTTGGCCCCTTTCTACTTTTCCATTTTTTTTTTAACACACTACTGTCATTCTGTTTCCATGTACTCTGAGATTCAATGACACTGGTTTCCTTGCTCTTCTTTACACAAGACACTCCATTTCCCAATTCCAGTCATTTTCACTGGTTATTCCCCATTCCCAGAATTTTTCCATTCTCATATCCACTTCTGGGTTTCCTTTAAGACTCAGGTGAAGTCCCATCTTCTACAAGAAGCCTTTTCCAGTCTTCTTTAGTCTTAGCTTCATCTCTTTGAGAGTAGCTCCAATTTACTCTGTCTGTATCTTATTTGTATATAGCAAATTATTTATGTGTTATTAGAATATGCTTTCCATTAGACTGTGAACTCCTTGAGAACAAAGATTATTATTTTTTTTGCCTTTCTTTGTATTTGCATCCTTAGCACGGTGTTTGGTACATAATAGTTTCTTAATAAATTCTTCTTGACTTTGTTGGATATTTTATTGTATTAATGATTCATGAATTAACTATTTTGTCTGGAAATCTCTCAACTCCATGACAAACCAAGTTGAGACAAACCAAATATTTGGCTAAGACATTCTTGGAACCATCTGGTTTGAGAAGTTACTATCCTTTCTTACAGGTTGGATTATTCTAGAGAACGATTGGCTATTTGCCCAGCAGCCAATGGAATATTCAATACTTTTGGTAATTTTCTCAAAAAAAAAATGAAGGGTAACTGTAGCTTCCTGATCCTGGGAAGGCAATCTAGCAGCTGGGAATTATGGGAGTTTGCTTATCCTGGCATCTTACCTTGCTTATATGCAACACTTCATTCATACCCATACTTTTGTGTATATGCACTACTAGACAAAGACAATAAATTCAAATCCACATATGGTTGCAAAATAGAAACAGTTTTCAGAAGTTCAGCAGGCTCCCTAGCTCATAGATATTTTTTTCTTTAGCTCTTATTCCTCCTTTAAGTATAATTTCTGAGAACTGAACTTGACTGCAAATTAGTAGTAATGACTAATAAATTATTTTGATGCTTCCCAAAGTTTCCTTTCTTTAATTACCTCATCTGTTTTTATAGCTGTCTTTTTGTCCTTAAGACTAGGCAATACTTCAATTAGGTCTTGGCACTTCTAATGTTATGACACATCATTATGTCCAAAATTTAAGTATTTTTGTTGAGGTTTTAAATATTTTGGTCAGATGTTCAGACATTTCAGAGATCCAGAAGAGAAGACATATTTATTAAGAAAGACAATGGAAGCTCCAACAAAAAGAAGTATACACACACACACATGCACACAAGAGAATACAAAGGCTTGAAAAAAAACGCAAGGGAAATCATTCATTTAATTATAATTAGTACATGTGGTGCCTTGAACCCACACATTCTTTCATCCTCATGACATTACTCTTTGTGTGTCTACTTGAAAATGTGGCTTGCTGGCACTCCCATCTGGATCCTTGATGCTCCAATTTTCTCTTCTAAATCTTGGATCACTTCCAGAAAAGAGCAAGGGTGTTTCCCCTATTCCATGACAACATGCAACTTTTAAAAAATGACTCTGTGTAACCGAGAAACATAAGTGGGAGTCTAATGACAAAAGAAAAATTTACAGGATTTGCAAAGTTCCTTCATACCACCTTGCTAATGTGTAGGGAACTTGGTAGCTAATATATTCTGTTTGGAAAAGCCACAGATTCCTGGGATTGTAGAGTACACTTCCCCAAACTTGGTCTGAACTATCAGATTCCAGACCAATGAGCATTTTATTTTTTAGCCCCATCCAGGTATATTTTTATCCCTGGTTCATTGGATCAGAATACCTTCCCCCCCTCTTTCCCAAGCATTATGTCTTACAATTTTAGGATGGATCCCCCAAGAAGGCATACCCCTCTCACTCCTTTTCTTGGAAACTTTGAGAATTTGTTTGATCTTCTATTTAATAAGCATTTATTAACTCAATTCAACAAAGATTAAATAGCCACTGTATCCACGACATTGGGAAAGATGCTCTAGAAACTAAGACTTGAAGATTTCAAATTTCATCATCAGGACTATCCTGGACTCCTGTGGAATTATTAATGGATGTTTTTTCCTGGCCCAACATTTCAGGAAATCCCTTTTCCTGAAAAGCTTCACTTATAGTCATCTTGAAAAGTCATGATAACCATCTTGTTTCATCTTCCCTCACCTCCCATTTGTGTATTGTTTTTCTTATTATAAGGTAAGCTCCTTAAAGGCAGGGTTTCTTTTTTCCTTTTTATTTGCCCAGAACTTAGCACAATATTTGCTATATATAATAACTAGTATTTATATAGCTCTTTAAGGTTTGTCAAGCACTTTATACATATTGCCTCATTTTAATCTTCACAATAATCCTGGGAGGAAGGTGCTTTTATTATACTCAAGATGAAGATGATCACTCTCAAGATGAAAAGATGAAGAAACAGATTAAAACAGATTAAATAACTTACCCAAGGTTATGAAGCTAGTATCTGAAACAGCATTTGAACTCATCTTTCTTTTTTTTTTCTAAATAATATTTTATTTTTTCCAATTACATGTAAACATAGTTTCAACATTCATTTTAATAAGATTTTGAGTTCCAAATTTGTATCCCTTCCTCCCTCCCCAAGATAGCATGTAATCTGACATAGGTTATACATATACAATCATGTTAAACATTTTCATATGCCATGTTGTGAAAGAAAATTCAGAAGAAAAGGAAAATACCACAAGAAAGAAAAAATAAAAACAAAAGTGAAAATAATCTCCATAATTCTTTCTTTGGATGTGGATAGCATTTTCCATCACATTAGAATTGTCTTCGATCACTGTCTTGCTAAGAGCTAAGGTTATTATAGTTGATCATTACATAATCTTGCTGTTGTTGTGTACAATGTTCTCTTGGTTCTGCTCACTTCAAGTGAGTTCAGTTCAAGTAAGTTCTTCTAGGTTTTTCTGAAATTTATATGCTCATTTTTTCTTATAGAACAATAGTATTCCATTACATTCATATACCACAACTTGTTCAACCAGTCCCCAATTGTTGAGCATCCCTTCAATTTCCTATTCTTTGTCACTCCAAAAAGAACTGCTACAAATATTTTTGCACATGTGGGTCTTTGGGGTCTTTTCCTTTTTTGGGGGATCTCTTTGGGATACAGATGCAGTAGCGTAAATCTGGATCAAAGGGTATGCATAGTTTTGTAGCTCTTTTGGCATAATTCCAAATTACTCTCCAAGATGATGGATCATGAACTCAGGTCTTCTTGACTGCAGATCAGATAGTGCCTATAAACATTTATTAAATGGCTATTATGGTGCCAGGTACTATATTAAGATGACAGTCCTGTCCCTCAAAGAGTTTTCAATATAGTGAGGAATGATAATGCATTAAAAATAAGCTGAAAAGGAATGGTAGTTAGAAGTCTCACTCTATTTACTACTGCACCAGTTAGCTGTTTATCAGAATAGTTTTTTTTTTAAATAGCAGAATGACTTCTAGGTGATGGTCACAGTCACAGGTTTAGGTGTTGAACAGTCAAACATAGTAGAGAAAGGGTGGGAAAAGCTGCAATGGTCACCAGTTACAAGAGTAACTACAGGCTTATAATAGGCTTTTTAACATTGAAATAAAGTTTGGGTTATAACACTTAAATAGTTTTATTACAAAAGAGTCAACTTCATGTAGACAATATCTGGAGGAAACAATGAATGATTTTGTGTTGTTCATCCATCCATCCATCCATTCATTCATCACAGATCAATTTCCTTTAGGATACATTGTGCCATGAAAGGCATTAGGACAAATAAAATGTAGCAATAAGTTAATAAGTATTTATTAAGCACCTGCTATGTGTAAAACACTTTGTTAAGTTCTGATGAGGCAAAGAAAAGCAAAAAATCCTTTGGCAGAAGGTTCATTACCAGTTGGGGGGGAGTATAGTAGATCAGGGAAAGCTTTCAGGTAGAAATAGCTTTTGAATTAGACTTTCAAGATAAATAGGAATTTTAAAATTCCATTGCCAAACACCTGCAAATAACTGTCTAAAATAACTATCACATCTACTTTCTCACTTCTCACTTTTCAATCCTTGGCAATTTGACTTCTGATCTCACCACTCAAAGCTACTCTTTCTAAACAGTAAACAGGCTTATTTTTGTTAAAACAATGGCCTTTTCCTTGTTGGTCTCTACAAACTTTGACATTGTTCACCTCCTCTCCCTCCATTCATGTACTCTCTTCCCTGGATTTTCTGACACTGTTTTCTCTTCTTACCTGTCTTATTGATCCTTCTCAGTTTCCTTTATGGGATCATCCACTTTTCACCTCTATGTGTGGGTGGACCAAAGGCTCTGTCTTGGATCCTATTTTCATTTCTCTTTATTGTTGTTGACCTTGTAATAGGTCCAACTATCATCTCCTTGTAGATGACCTCCAAATTTACATATCCAGTCCATATCTCTCTCCTGAATTCTAATCCTCTTGTCTTCAATTGTCTGCTGGATATTTCCATCTGGATGTTCCATAGGCATCTCAGCTAATATAGTCAAACTAGAACTAAGTAACCTATTTTCCTTCTGAACTTTCATGTTACTATTAAGAGTGCCATCATCCTTCCATTCTTCTTGATCCTTTACCTCTCTCATTCTTTGCTCTTCACTTTCACTCATTTTCTATATCCAATGAGATCCAAGCCTTGTAAATTCTATCTCACAACACCCCTTGCACCTGCACTTATCCCTTTTCATCACTTACCATAATCACACTAATTCAGGCCCTCATCATTACTAACTTGAACTATTACAATAATATTTTTATATGGACTCCTTGAATAATTTTTTCTTCTCTGACCCATTCCTCACCCCAGTACTAAGTTGATTTTTCCTACAGCATAAATATTACCATGTCATTCTCTATTCAAAAAGATTTCATGATTCTTTTTTACTTCTAAGACAAAATACAAATTCCTCAGTTTAGCATTTAAAACTTTCCATAGTCTGGCTCAGATTATTGTTCCAAGACAATTACATAATATTATCTCTCAAGCACTTTACATACCAGTAAAATTTGCCTCTTTGCTCTTCCTAGGCAATGAGAAACTGTGGAAAGAGTACTAGATTTGGATTCAGAAGATTTGGATTCAAATTCCAGCTTTATTACTTACTGTGTAACTTTGGAAGAATCACTTAACCTTTCCTTAGCTTTCAAGTAAGGTGATTGGACTAGATGACCTCAAAGGTCCCAGCTTTTGACCCATGTTCCTGTGATCTACAACAGAAACATCAAACACACATTGCCCTCTGCTCCCAACACACATCTTTGCTATCTGCAAAACTCCCCTAGAAACCGAACCAGGTTAAAATGTAATTGGGAAATAATTAACAAAACAAATAAAAGTACAATAGAACCTAATAATGTTCAAAATATTGAATAAGAACTAGCCCAAATTGTCTTTCCTGCTCAATATTGGATCTAGTTCATTGTTTATCTTCACAATCTTGTCTATATTTGTTGATGGGCTAATTAAACAAGCTTTTCTTCTAGTTTCATGTCATAATTTTAAAAAAAGAACTATCTATATAGAATTTTAAAACTTGATTAGATTCCTCACCAAATTCTAACAACAACCCTGAGGCAGATACTATATTGTTATCCTTATTTTACAGATGAGGAAAATGCAATAGGAGGGAAACAAGCATTTATTAAGCACCAGATGTGTGCTAAGAACTTTGCATATACTCATCTCATTTGATTCTTATAACAATCATAGGAGGTAGGTGCTATTATTGTCCTCATTTTATAGTTGAGAAACTATAGACAGCAGTTAAGAGACTTGCTTAGGTAAGAATGCCTGAGCCAGAATTTAAACTTAGGTTTTCCAAAGTCATCTCCAACACTCTACCCACTGTGTCACTTAGCTGCCTTAAGTCATAATCTGATCAATATAAAATTTTCAGCAACTTACTTTTTCTTTGGTAGAGATTGGTTCTTTTCATATTTCTGCAGATTTCATTGAAGAGATTTGTGGTGTTACAGAATTCATTGCAATTAATACAATGCCATTGGTAAAAAGGATCACCTGGAGAAACTTATCATCAGGATAATCTTTTGTTTGAGTCTGCAGAGTCTTTATATGATGTTGTAGAACATTGTGGGTAAGCAGATATCTCTAGGATGTTTTTAATTTAATAAACTACAAACTTACTTATTCATTTTTGAAAATTGCTAATTTTACTAACTAGCTAATGTGTTTCAAAAAATTCACTATTGATTGAGCCCAAAAAACAATTGGGGATAATTTTACATTCATGTCATTTGAAGATGAAAATCATTTTTAAAGCCAAAAAACTCCAATATTATTCATTTTTTGTTAGAGCAGATGAATGGAGCTTAAATTCATGCATGTGCCTTTGTTTTCAAATACTTTGGAGTGTAGAGATTCTTTTAATTTAAAGGTGAGTCCATGGAAAATTGAGAACATGTGTAGAAAATTGTGTAGAAACTCCGTGCCACAATCACTTTTTTAGTTAAGACTCATAATCCCCCCTTGGGTTCACCCCTGTTCTGAATCATCAAAGACAGAAGCCTTGGTTGCTACTACCACAAATAACAAAACCTCATGGCATTAATTGTCTCATTTACTGATAAAACCAGGAGAAGGATAAGGATGGTTAGGAAGCCAGGTAACCTTTGAGCAGGAGGCAACATGGTCTAATAAAGACTCTATATTAGACAACACAGTCTGTCCAAGGCAAGACACACAGTACAGAAAGTGTCTGTTCTGTTCATTAGATGATGAGATAGCTCAAAATGCTATTTGAGGGGTTTAGAAAACACTTCAATGTTATGTCCCTTAAGTTCTTCAAGGTCATTCAAAGTTTAAGTGCTTTTTATTATCCCACATTCCAACTTGGATTTTTCTATCAATTCATTTCCTGTGCTCTTTCATCATATACTATATTTATTGCATTTTTATTAGGTAACAATCTCTAATTTTCTCCCAGTAATTTCTACTACCTCATATTTCTGGAAGATCATTTTAGCTTGTTACTGTCATTAAGTAGAGGACATTATCAGTTCTGGAAAAGCAGCTAGAAATTTTTTCTTTCATTTGAATGAAATGTTTAACATAAGTCTGAAAACTCAAACTAGATTTTCCATTCACATACTAAAGTGATATCCCAGGTAAGGAGAAATGAACATGGGCAGAGCTATCATTTTCTTCCATAAAATTTTTTAGTAAAATCTTTTTCACTGAAAGTCTATTTTCTCTCTATCCATCTTCCACCTCCTCTCTCCCACATTAAAAAAGAAAGAAAATAATAGCTCTATTACGAACATATTGAAATCAAGCAAAAAATGCCTTAATTGGCCAACAAGAATATGTCTTAGTCTGTGCTGAGCCTTTTGCCTCTGTGAGAGAAGGTAGATACATGTTTGATCGTGAATCTTCTTCTTTTGCAAGATCTTCAACTTTATACTACTTAAAAAATGTAGGCTAAGTCGGACTAATCAGTCTAATCTAGTTCTATAAATACTCTATACAGCATCTTTATTCCATTAGTGCCAATTAACCAATGTTCTGCTCAGAAGCATAAGCAACAGATGAAATTAAAGGGGCCATCATTATATTTTTATGCTTGCTTTAGCAGATTGGTTCAAATAATACCCTTCTTATTAGCCCCCAGCATAGAATACTTGTTACTCCCCTGAGTAATAGCCAATTCACAACTATTGGGAAGCAGCATATATATAAGTATGAAGGAACTTGTATTGTTTTAACTCAAATCAGAGGATCATGTTCAAATTTCACCTTTGGTATATACTATGCGACTTTGGGCAAGTCCCACTTTTCCTGGCCCACAGTTTCCTCATTTGTAAAATGAAGGGATTAGACCTTAAGGCCTCTGAGGTTCTGTCTAAATGCTAGATCCATAATCCTATGATCTAATATTGTTCTATATGATGAAATCCCATAAGTGTTTACACAGCTCACAATGCTCATTTCTCTTGTAATTTTAAGCCTTGTTTTGTAAAAATAGCCCCTCACAACTTCAGACTTCAGGAAAGGTACTTTCAAGAACTATGCAATCTCATGGATTTATTTTCTTTTTCATTAAAAATTACTATCTTTTATTTTCAAATAATTTTTGTTTTCTTTTGTGTGCTTATTTTTAATAGTATTTACTTTTTCCAATTACACATAAAGACAACTTTTAACATTCTTTTCAAAAAAAATTGGAGTCCTAAATTTTCTCTGTTTCTCTCTTTTCCTAAGATAGTAAGAAATTTAATATGGATTATATACGTACAATCATGCAAAACATATTTCTATGTTAGTCATATTACGAAAGAAGAAACAGATCAAAAGGGAAAAAATTAAGTGAAAACAATATGAATCAATCCGCATTCCGACTCGCTAAGTTCTTTCTTTGGATATGGATATCATTTCTCATCATGAGTCTTTTGGAATTGTCTTAGGTCATTGTGTTGCTGAAAATAGCTAAGTCATTCATGGTTGATCATCATACAGCAGTGCTGTTACTTTGTACAATATTCTCCTGGTTCTGCTTGCTTCACTTTGTATCAGTCTTTTCAGGTTTTTCTAAAATCATCTTCCTTGTCATTTCTTCTATCATGAGTATTTCATTACATTCATATACTACAACTTGTTCAGCCTCAATTTCCAATTCTTCACTACCACAAAAAAGAGCTGCTATACACATTTTTGTTATAAGTAGTTTTTGCTCTTTTTTGATCTTTTTGAGATACAGACTTAGTAGTGGTATTGCTAGATAAAAGAGAACATAGCCAGTTTGATTATCCTTTGGGCATGGTTCCAAATTGCTTTTCAGATTGGTTAGATAGTTTACACTTCCACTAATAGTGCATCAGTGTCCCAATTTTCTCACAACTTCAACATTTATAATTTTCCTTTTATATCTGATTAGCTAATCTGGTACCTCAGAATTGTTTTAATCTGCATTTCTCTAATCAATAGTGACTTAGAGCATTTTTTCATATAAATATCTTTATCTGAAAACTGACTTCATATCTTTGACTAATTTCCAATTGGAAAATGACTTATATTCTTATAAATTTGACTCAGTTCTTTATATATTTGAAAAATGAAGCATTTATTAGAGATAATTGCTATAAAATTGTTCCCCAAATTTCTGCTTTCCTTCTAATTTTGGTTGCATTGTTTTTGTTTGTACAAATCTTTTAAAATTTAATATAATCAAAATTTATTTTACATCTCATATAGCACTCTCTCTTTAGTTTGTAAAAAAAAATTTCCCTTTTCCAGGTAAATTATTCCTTGTTCTCCTAAACTACTTAAGGTATCACCTTTTATGTCTAGATCATGTACTTATTTTGACCTTTATTTATTTATGGTGTAAGATGTTGGCCTATTTTCTTAGTTTCTGCCATATTGTTTTTCAGTTTTTCCAGCAGTTTTTATTAAATAGTGAGTTTTTGTCCCAGAAACTGGGTCCTTTGGCTTTATTAAATACTAGAGAACTATGGCCATTTAGTTCTATGTCTTGTATGCCTAATCTATTCCATTTATCTATCACTCTATTTCTTAGCTAGTACCAGATAGTTCTGATTATTATCACTTTATTATATAATTTGAAATCTGGTATGACCAGGTCACCTTCCTTTGCATCTTTTTCATTAATTCCCTTGATATTTTTGATCTTTTATTCTTCCAGATGAGAATTTTGTTATTATTTTTCTAGATCAATAAAATAAATGTTGGTAGTTTGATTAGTATGAAACTGAATAAGTTAATTAATTTGAGTAGAATTGTTATTTTTATTATATTGGTTCAGCTTACTCATGAACAATTGATATTTTTCCAATTGTTTAGATATCACTTTGTGTGAAACTGTATTTTGTAATTGTGTTCATATAGTTCCTGCATTTGTTTTAATAGGTCATTTTCATTTCCAAATACTTCCAAAAACAAGTAAAACTAAAGAAAAACAATTCATCAAAACACATCAGTAGTATTTGACAATGCATTAAACTATCGCATCTGTAATTCCTTTGCTTTTAGCAACTTTCTCAATTTTTCTTCAGGTTGAATCATGGTCATTATAATTACATCTCTACCACATTTGTTTTCTTTTTATAGATATACTTTATTGATAGCTTTTGTTTTTAAAAAATCACCTACCTTTTTCAATGTATCACACCCCTCCTCCTCAGCTACACCTAATGGCAAAGAATAAAAAATGGGGAAAAAAACAGTTCAGCAAAACTAAACATAGTATGGGCAATCCATGTGCACATGAGCATTTGATCCCTACTCTTCTGTCTCTCTTCTCTCTGGGCTGGTTCATTTATGTTGGCAGGTGGTATGCTGTTAAATGTTTAACAACAGATTCTGTTAAAAAATACACATAATATACTTTTAAGTTTAATCTTCATTGTTAACATTTCTTTATAACTTTCTTAAGTCTAGACAATGGAACAAAAAAAATCAAGCACTAATTTGGAACATTTTGCTAATTTCTGAAGTGTAAATGCTAACTCCGAAAATTTAACCATCATCTCTTGAGAGCTTGTTTAAGCTGGCTCCAGCAAACCCCTGGCTGGTTCCTGGAGGGAATGGTCATGGTGCTATAACTTATTTTTCCAGGATTCTAGGAGTAATGCTGGTGTGGGAAAACCAGGTGACACAGTGGATAAAACCCAGGGCCTGTATTCAAGCAAAGCAAGCTGGTTTGTCACCAACCAGTGCTGTTAAGAAGAAAAGACTCTTCTTTCTTCAATTAGCTCCCAGCTGTGATGCCATTCCTATAATAAGCGCCCAGCAGCAATGTTTTTCATCTAATCAGTTTGGCCGTGGAGGGAGATGAAGCTCAAAGTTCTTTATTTCTGCTCTTTCCCACAAATTACATTGTCCAAATCTGAAAGGGAGTGTATCTTACATAACCAATATATTTATATATATATAAAATCTGACATCCATAGCATTTCATATCCATAGTGCTAAATTTAATTTCATTGATAGGGTACACCTGTAAGTAGGAGATAGCAAGAGAAAGCTAGGTAGGTTGAGCTGTCAGTCATCCACTAAGCCAGAAGACCTCTCTGAACATGTTCTAATAATTTGTATTGTCTCCTTTCATATAGGCCGTTTCTCCAGCAGCTCACTTTAGAGCCATGATTTTCCCTTTCTAAGCAGATCATTTTCCCTTCTCTTCATAGGATGGTGGCTTTTCTTTCAAACCCCAGTGTGTCAAATGTCAAGATACCAGGGAAAGGGAAAATCACAAAAATGCCAATGCTTTTTCTTCCCTTACAGCCTGAGGTGCTTCTCAGTTTGCCATTTTATTTCTAGGGTCCCCTGGATTCTGGATCCATAACCAGACTTAAAACATTTAGCTCATTATTGATTGCCTTCATTTTATGCTAATGCTTTTAAAAGCATAACTTCCAAAGATTTCAATCTGTTAGGCAAAATCTTGTGTCTTCAGAAAGGAAAATTTGTTGTTGAGTTGTTTCAATTGCATTCAACATTCCATGACTCCATTTGGGATTTTCTTGGCAAAGATATTAGTGGTTTACCATTTCCTTCTCTAGTTCATTTTACAGATAAGGAAACTGAGGCAAATGGGGTTAAGTAATTTGTGTAGGGTCACACAGCTAATAAGTGTCTGAGACCAGATTTGAATCCAAGAAGATGAGCTTTCTGACTCTAAACAAGGCATTCTATCCACTGTCATCTAGCTGATACATATTAGATATTGAAGAAAATCTAAGGTCTCCCTTCTGCTCTGTCTACAAAATATTAACTGATAGATAACATTAGAGTGTTATATAACACTAAACTTGGTTTAGAAATCCCTCAAATAGACTTGATCTCAAAGAGCTCATTTTTGCTAAAATTCTAAATATTCAGCATAAAATTCCGTGAACTCCAGTCATTTCAAGAGCTTTTGTAATAGACCACTAGGGGGAACTATTTAGAAGGGGCCAGAACATAAAGGGTCATGAAAATTATTTGTTAAAATACCTGTTTTCTTACTTTATTCAGACTCAAGTTGCAAATTTATCACACTAAAATATAACAAAATACAAGGTGGAGACATCTTCTCTAAGTAGTAATGCTCTTCTTTGTTAATGTTTTGCTAGTATGCTTTTTGTTTTGTTATTGATAATAATGAAATCCTAATTTCAAATTCACTGGGCTTGGAAAGTCAATATCTAAAATCCCTTTTCATTGAGCATCTGAAAAACATCTAGGAAAACAGAGATCCCTGCTAGGGTATCTCAGTTTTCATAGTCTGCAATGCTTTCATATATGATGATAAAGTCAGAATAATCAGAATTGGTTTTAATCACTTGGAAACAGATGTAGGGAGGGGAAGGAAAGGGAAAGGAAGAAAAAAATATTAAAAACTATATAGCATATATATAGCATATATTGAGCTCAACATTGCACAAATAGAAAGATTGAATTGAACTGGATACCTATAAAGTTTATTACAAAAATAGAGCAAAGATTTTTGTACATATAATATCCAACATTTAACTTTCTCCCTCTCCAGGGTTCCTGTGGATTATGCTCAGTGTTGTCACATTCAAAGAATGTTTTCAAGTCCATATGTTCAGTTCTTTTTTTCCCCTTTAACATTCTAAAGAAACCATATATCCTAATACCTTTTTAAACTTTGAAATACCTCATTATTCAACAGAACTAGGCATGTTGTAGAATATACAGTTTGGTAGCTGAACCTAGGTGGTAGATATTGAAGAGGTCCCACGGGAAGATCTAAGACACAGTTTGTTTTTTAAATTAAAAAAATTTTTAAGTCTGTCCTGTGTCACTATACTTCTTCCCCTCCTTCCCCCATGGGAAAGCAAGGAATACAAAACCTCTATTTTAAACATATATAATCAAGCAAAACAAATACCCACACTGGCCCTTTCAAAAAAAAGGTTTCAATCTGTACAAATGAGTTCATCCTTTTCTGTCAGGAGGTGAGTTGCATGTTTAATGATGGGACTTTTGGAATAATAGCTGGCCATTGTGTTGATCAAGTCTTTCAAATAATTTTTTTTGTCTTTATGAGATTGTTGCTATTTGTATAAGCTGTTTTCCTGGTTCTGTTCACTTCACTTTGCACCAGTTTTTGAGATATCTCTTATTTCCCCTTTACTTCATTAAATAATCCAAACAGCACAATAGTATTCTATCATTTATATCTTTCTTTGATCTTTTTGGAGTATAAACCTAGAAATGGTATTACTGGATCAAAGAGTATTTATTGAATGCTGAGATTTGTGTATCTAAGACAAGTGAAATCTTTTGATGGAATGAAAGAATGGGATTGTTGAGCAAAATAACTATATGTCCCTATTAAAGATTCTGTTTCAGTCCATTGTCTAATATTTCCACAAACAACAAAAACGGATTTATCTGACATCCTGTCAAGTAACTGATTAAATTATTACTTTCCAGCTGAATGTGGTGGCTTGCCCCCTGCAATGTCTGTTACTATAGAACTTGAGGCTGATAAAACAATTGAGTTTGAGAATTCTATCTTTAGGTAGTTGTCTAAAGCCAACTGGATTTTTGCACAAAGTCTGAAACCTCTATGGTAAATTCCCAAGAATGGAGTTAAAACTTCTATGCCAATCAGCAGTGGGATTGAGCTCATGAATGGACACTGAACTTCCAACCTGGGCATAGGGAGACAGACCTAATCTAAAAATAAATGATTATATACGAAGTTTAAAAAAAATCACTTCATACTTATGGCACAATGATAATGCAACAAATATAAGATAGTGATTATTTATTAATCCATATTCTGTGTGCAAAGTACTATCAGCATTCAAAAATGACAAAACTGAGGCATTTAGGATTTTTGATGTACCTTCTGCATCCTCAAAGAA
Source organism: Myrmecobius fasciatus (assembly GCA_023553655.1). Classification (NCBI taxonomy): domain Eukaryota; kingdom Metazoa; phylum Chordata; class Mammalia; order Dasyuromorphia; family Myrmecobiidae; genus Myrmecobius; species Myrmecobius fasciatus. The sequence goes on along the minus strand of JAJPUD010000855.1, from coordinate 104,244 downwards.
AGCTTCAGTTGTGTTTAGGTGAATTTTAATGATTAATATTTATAATTGCCTGTCAATGCTTTAAAAACTGTTCATCCGAGCATGAACTCTGTCTTAACTAGAAAACATATTATCTGACCATGAATGTATGAGAGAATCTTTACTGAAACTTGCTGTCCTCCTTGGAAAAAATAGCTTTACTGGCACTGCCAAACTTCTTCCCATCCAGAGGTCTTGGTTTTGGATTAGTGGAGATGGTAAGATATAATTGTGGTTGTCAGATCTTCTTTAGTTCATGTTTCAGATGGGCAAGAGTAACAGTTTATGTGGGTTGAATACTCTTGCTCTTACTTTCCCCTGAGGTATATATTTACTTGTCTCAAGTCTTCAACTTCCTTCCAAATCAAATATATTTCTCTTTGCTCCCTATAAACTCATTGCCCTTCACAATTCAACCCTGTTCACCTCCCATTGGTAGTAGATATTGCTGGTGGAAATCGTCTCTATTATTTAAATGTTTTAATTGTGTGTGTGTGTATGTTCCCACACACGTGAATGTGTTATTACCTGGTTTTAATATAACTAACCTATAGAGACAAAATCCTAGAAAAGTCAACATACTGGAGCAAGAAGTATATGTGAGATGGGGCAGAAGACTCTGGAACGATGAACCTTCAAAGGAGACTTCAGGGAATATTTGAAACTAGTAACTTGAGACAGGAAAAATATAAACATTTCTAAGGCCAAAACTAGGAACTTGGTGGGAAATCTTAAAGGATTGGGCTTTTTTCTTTTTCTTTTTCTTTTATTTTTGAACAGGAATAATAGAAAATCTGCTGGTGGTCTGTGGAGAAAATGGTCATGGGATGAGGCTCCAGAGAATGGTTTACCTACAAGGCCACATTCTCTAGAAGGAGAATTTAGTCTAAAACATTAGTTAAAGAAATTGAGATAGAAATAGATTTAACCAGCCAATTAACTTAAAGGGTAATAGATTAAAGCTGAAAGGAACAACAAAGGTCATTTAGTGAAATCTTTTCATTTTACAGGTGAGGAAATCAAGGTGAGGAGAGGTTTTAAAGGAAGTTCAAAATCACTGTGGTACTGACAGAGGTGGAATTTGAATCCATATCCAGTAATTCTCAATTTCCTTCGAATTGATATGAATAGAATGAAACATATTAAGGCAAGATGACTTCCAAAGAACACAATATATCATCTCCAAGTTGAATAAAGGAGGTAGCTATAATGCTAGAGAAAATGGAAAAGTCAGATCAGGAAGTGGTTTCCTAAGGTAGATGCCGCGTACCTCCAGGTAAGACCAGGCAGCAGGATGGTAAAGAGCTGAGAAGACTAACAACCTTATCAACAACTATTTTACCTTGGTCTAGGATCCTGAGAATTTCTACTTAAAAATGTCCAGGCAAAGGACCTGGGTTCAAATCCCACTTTTATGTTTAACCTCTGTGTGATCTTGAGAGGTCTGTTGGTCTCCCCGGGTTTGCGTTTCATTATTTGTAGAATGAGGGCATTGGACTCATGGGTCGCTTTCAATTCTAAATATGATTTATTGTCCAAGCTGAATAGAACTGGGGCTAGGTGACTAAGATAAGCATTTGAAGAATGATAAAGAAGAATAAAACTGATAAATTAGTTAGCAGAAAGAAGCATTAAGCATTAGGTGCATTTATATTTTCAGTGAAGACTTATACAGCTTAATTTTACGTATCAATGATTTCTTACAGCTGTAACTTTCCCGTATTTTATATTTGTATCCCTAGTTCCTAGCATATAGTAAGTATACAATAAATACTTGTTGATTGATTATTTGCTATTTGAAACTCCAATGCTTTCTCTATAGTTGCTATTATCAACCCTTAAGACACCTAAGAGAGAGTATCCAGAAATAGCTGGATGGAAGAGAGGACTGAAGTTTGTATCCACTGCTAAAGAAACATGGTGGGTGGGTGGGCATGTCTAGAAAGGAATTGAAGATGGAAAAAATGAATTTTGGCAGTGACAGTAAGAGGCAGAAGACAGTGGGGATATGGGGCGCCAGCTGGGAACTGAGAAGCATCTCCAAGGGATTATCACTTACAAGAGGCCCCCACACAGACCACCTACACTTTGCCCAATACAAACCAGCATAAGTTGTGTTAGGGGAAATGGACATTACTTTATATAAAGTTGCATTTGGACAAGGTAGGATCCAAAGCAAAACAATTTGCCTTAGAGTCCAGATGTGTCCAATCAAGACATACTCATTACCAGGAGGTTTCTTAGCAGAAAATTGTGACTGTGAGAGAAGATGGCTGAATGCTTATTCCAGAGACAGAGAGGTTGGCAGCCTGCTTTCCCCTCCTGCAGAGAGAGCTGGGGGAGAGGAATTAGGGAGGGAGGAAGGCATCTTAGCTTCCTATTATAGCTAATCATTCTGGCTAACTAGGTGCTAAGCTCAACTGTTTTTTTTACCAGCTGAAGGAGTGGAAGTGTTGTCAACACCCTCTAAATTTGGGGGCAAAGCTTGTTACCCAGCCTTAGTTATGTCTCAGGAAATGGGTATTTTGTTATTTTAAATTTATTAGGCACTTAACCTGTTTGTCTAAATACTGTGCAAGTATCTAAACTGCTTGGAAAAGTTCCTTCCTTTTTATATTCCTTTTGTCTACCTCTGTCTCTTTATTCCAAACAGCAAGTAGATTGCATTCCAGCCAAGACCAGGGTTGAAAGTGGGAGAGGGGAACAGTTTTAGTTCAACACAGAGTAATTTCAACACACACATATACATATTATATGCATATGTTGTATATGTATCTAAACACATGCATACATAAAGCTGAAGAAAAAAGAGAGAGGGTATACACAGGGTGGAATAAATATTGTTATTATTGTCAGCCATAATAATGATACTAATAATAGCTGATATATAACATTTTACAATAGATTATCTTTAAGTCAGCCTGGAGAACTGTGACAGCTGGGGAGAAAAAAAATGATGCTGGAATTTCACAATTTGCACCCTGGGGGCCTGAGCAAACCTGAAAAAGAACCAGTGCAGTATGCTGATTTTTCAAGTTTGATTTCCCATTTGACTTCCAAAGCATGAGAGAGGTGAAGTTCTCAAGTATTTTTAAATGTAAGTTGCCTTCAGTGAATTCCAGGTGCCAGACTTGGGTTGAGTTGGGCCATCAGAGAGTGCCCTTTTCATTTTAGTTATTTCTTTTTTATTTTATTGCTGCCCATTTTCCAATTCATTCAGAAAAAAGAAAACATGCAAATGCTTGTTGCTTCTTCAGCATGAGGACAATTCTGGTGGGGTAGGGGTAGGGAGCAGCTGAGATATGTGTTCTTAAATATGTGGAGTCATTTACAAGAAATGGACTCAACAGCAGGGAGTTTTACAATCCCAGTGGTCTGTGAATAGGAATATAAAATCAAATAGTGTGACTCAGTATGGGCCCTTTTGGCAAGCCTGGAAACAGACATAAATGTCCAGCCAAGGACTACATAACTTCTCATTCTATGAACCCCAGAAATAAAGAAACACTCCTTTCAGATATAAAATACAGATTATGTTGTTATGAGTGCTAGACTCAATATCCTAGGAAGAACTCAAGAGGTTTGAAAAACAGGGATACTTATTTTGATGCACAGATTGAGATGGTAGGGTGAGTAACATAGGGAAAGAAAGAAAAAACATTGTATATGGGAAAGCATCCTACATTTCAAGTCATCATACCTGGGAGTGTATCTAGGCTTTAATAATTCCTTGCTGTGGAACTATGGGCAAACCACTTACATTCTCTGAACTTAGTTGTTTTTTTTTTTTAAATCAGTTAGAGGGCATAAAACTGCATTTCTTAGCTCAAAAAGTTGTTGTGAAGGAAGAACTTTGTAAAATACTATATAAATGCAAATTAATAAAGAAAAAGTGTAATTGCTCCCTTCTTTATAGCCCTGGCTGGAAACCCATCCATCTACTGTTTAAAATGAAGATATATCATTTGTTTGACTATTTATTCCTATTGCAAGGGTTTTCCCCATCTTTTTTTTTCCTTACTTCTGGGAGTAGGATGGAATGGGAGACAGTCAACAGTCAACTTGAGTTCAAGTCTATATTCAGACACTAGTGACCGTGATCAAGTTGTTTACCTTCTTCATGCAAAATGAACTGGAGAAAGAAAGAGAAAACCACTCAATATCTTTGTCAAGAAAACCCCAAATGGGGTTATGAAGAGTCGGATGTGACTGACTGAACAACAACTCTGTGCTAAGTGATAAATTGACTAATCAACAACAAATTGTACTAAGTTCTGGAAATTCAAAGAAAGACAGAAGAGAGTCCCTGTTTTCAAGGAACAATCTAATGTGGAACAATATGCAAACAACTATGTGAAAATAAGCTATATGCAGGATTAATAGGAAATATTTGACAAAAGGTAGGCACTAGAATTAAGTGGGATCAGGGAAGACTTTCTGTAGAAAATTATAAAATTTTAGCTAAGACTTGAAGGAAATCAAAGAATCTAGGAGGCAAAGATGAAGGAAAAAAAGAGAAAATATACGGATGGGGGGCAGGTCAGTGACTGTGCCCAGAGTTGGGAGCAGGAATTTGTTGTTTAAGGAACAAGGAAGCCACTGTCAATAGTTCCTAGAATATGTGGTGAGGTTTAAAAAGACAGGAAAGTTGTATGGGTGAGAGGGTTTGGCAAAGTTATGAAGAGCTTTGAATGTCAAACAGAGGAGTTTGTATTTGATCCTGGAGGCAATAGGAAACTACTGGAATTTATTGAGTAGGGGGTCAGACTCGCACATCAGGAAAATCACTTTGACAGCTGAGTGTGGAGGATGGACTGGAGTGAGAAATGCTTCTGGCAAGGGTACCAAGCATCAGAATATTGCTATTGAGGTAATGAGATAGTGTTCAAGGAGAAAATGAGGAGTATTTGAAAGATGTTACAAGGGTAAATAGAGAAACTTTGGCAACAGATTGGCTACATAGGGGGCTATGTGGAGGAATTGAGGATGGCAACCAGCTTGAGAAGTTGAATGACAGGAAGGTTTTATTACCTCAACAATAACAGGGAAGCCCAGAATAGGTGAAGGTTTAGAAAAAAAGGAATGAGTTCAGTTTTGAACATATTGAGTTAAGTTGTCTACAGGGCATCCAGTTCAAGATGTTCAATAGTTGGTTGAAGTTATGAGACTAGAGGTCAGTGGGGAGGTTAAGTTTGGAGAAGTGTATTTGAAAATCATCATGGGATGATAATTAAATTCACTGGATATGATGAGATTTCAGTTCACTGTAGATGAAAGCAACTGAAGAGGAGAGTGTGGAATTGAGGTAGTTCACCAGGGGATAAATATAGGGAAGTGTAGCTAGTGATGGACAGGGAAAGAATTAAGGGGTTGAGGTTAGAGGAAGATAAATATAAAGAACAAGGTTTTGGGTTACAAGGCAAGGAAAAAATTGGAGGGAAAATGTATTATGATCAGATAAGGGAATTTCAGAATTTGTGAACATGGAAGTAATGCATTTGTGAGTGATGGCAAGATCAAGAATATGATCATCGTTGTATGTAGTTAAGGTGGGGTGGAAGAATAGGACATGAGAAATGAATGTTGAAGAACGCCAAGTTAGTGTTTGATGAGATATCATATATTTTGAAGAATCCTGGAAGAATAAGGATATGTATTGAGGAATTGAGGAGGAAAGATTGTGAGCCAAGCTCTGAGCTCATTGAGGGAATAAGCAGAGTATCCTGGATTAGTGGATAAAACCACCAGAACTTTCATATTTTAGTGGAAAAGACAGCAAGCAAAAGTTGTTGGTGCTCAGGGAAAGGCCCTCTGGTCAGAAAAGTTACTGGGATGGTGAGTGGAGCCACAAGAGAGTAGACTGACACTCGTCCAGGAAGGAGACATAATTGATTTGATCATGCTTCCAGATGCTCTTTCTAGGAGGTAGGAGAGGGAAGGAAATAAGAGGAGGAGATTTTAAGTGACTTTCCCAGGATTACTCAGCTTCGTAACTCTCTGAGACCAGATTTGAATTCAGGAAAATGAGTCTTCTTGACTCCAGACCTGGAACTTTATCCATTGTGCCACTTAGTTGCCCATTATCTGAACCATCTTACCTAATTTAGGAAGCTGCTAGTTTGTGCAGTGTATAGAATGCTAAGCCTGGGGTCAAGAAGCCCTGAATTGAAATCCTGTCTCAGACACTGTACTAATTGTGTGACCTTGAATGCACTTTGTGTACAATGGCTGTAATGATTTGAAAAGAGAAATGATCTATAAAGGGACAATAAATTTAAAGGTAGAAGCACATTTTTATAGCCCATACCTTCCAAACAGTTAGAGATTATTTTTTAATAATAATGACTATTATTAATGATAATGTAATCATATTAATTACCATTATCATTTATTATTAATAATTTCCAGAATTATTGTGAGGATCAATGTTGATAGCAAGTATAAAGTACTTTGTAAGTTGTAAAAGACTATATAAATGCTAGCTATTGTTATTATTATTTATAATGTATTAGGATATACATTGGATCTGAAGTCAGAAGATTTTTGTTTTGATCCTGATTTATACTCGCTGTCATAAACATAATTAAAATATTAAGTCATTTTATCTCTCTGCCTTCCTGAACCTTAGTTTCCTTATTTGTAAAAGATAATTATAATACTCATACCACCCACTTCACAGGTTTTTTGTGTCTAAAATGCTTTGTAAACCTTAAAGTATTACATAAATGTCAGTTATTAAAATCTGGAAGTATGTGTGACACAACAAGGAAACAGCAGCTGAAGGAGTAGAATTTTCTGCCTTGTCCTCCCTGCTGAATGTCCAGTGGGTTTCCTTTGGAAGATTAAATCTAGTCTCTATTTCTCAAATCAGAGAATTAGGTTCAACTTATTTTGAGAAAATATGGTCACATATGGCAAAAATCTAGTGATGATGCCTCGTTATGATACAACAATCCTGGGTTCTTGTAGGCTTTATCAGTGAACCATTAGCTGTGATGGATCATATCAAGCCAGAAGTGCTTGGAGATAGTCTGGGGATGAAGCTAGCTAATTTTGGACACATAAGTCTGATCATTCCTTTCTTTTTTCTCTTAACTTTCTCTATGAGTATCTCAAATCCTAGAAGGATGACTGATGGGAGGGCAACTAATGAAAAATACAATTCCTTGTGAACTGTAACTATTACTAATTATGTCATAATAGATACAGTATGATAATATTATTATATTAGCATTATTGCTAACAATTACTATCATTAATAATTGTAGTAAGAAACCTGTGAGAAAAAGAAACCTCAGAGTAAAACTATGTTCCTTGTTCACGGAAGACATAATTAAAAAGAGAAGGGTCAGGGGAAAGAAAGATCATTTTTGAACTAACAGCTAGTTGGCCTGCATTTTAAGGTTCAGATTCTGTCTTAGAAACACATCAAAGGAAAATCAAGGGGTCATTTTGGCCTTGCCTAAAGGCAGAAACTGAAAATTCTTTCACCACAAAGTAATCATATCACACAATTCCCAGCTGGGCAACTCAGCAGGGGAAAAAAAGCCCACAAATAGAGCAGCAGAGGACATAGATGAACAGGTCTTCCTTTTCTCTTGCCAGTTGACAGCTGATGCTGACCACGGGTTTTCATTCAGATGTCTGGGAGAGGCCTTTCCACCCTATGTCTGTTCACCATCTCCACTTTTGACCCTACTGGTTTCCTTCATGTTCGGTATTCATTATTTTCCATCTGCGGAGTTCTTTCCAAATTCCTTTACTTTCTGGCCCTTTCTTATCTGAAATCCCCATTCCTTTTTTTTTTTTTCATACTTGGTCTTAGCCAAGGTTCCATATGCTCATAAGGCTGTGTGTAGTGCATGGCTTAGAGAGGGAAAGTGGTCACTTATTTGAGATGCTTTTTCGTTCCTTTAAATAATAATTTTCATAGAAGATGCCTTGATTCTCATGTGACTTCTTGCCCCATTCCCCCTGCACTGCTCCATATCCATGTGAGATCAAGACTCATGTTTTCAGGAGCCATTTGAAGCATTACTTTGCATGAAGAGGTTGGAATAGGGAATGAACCTATGATTTCTTTTGTATAAGGAACTCCCAGGTGAGGAAATTCCTTGCAAATTATAGTCTCATAGTTGCCTAGATCACTAAGAGGTTAAGTCACTTGCTTAGAGTCACCCAGCCAATATGTATCAGATGTGAGGGGAAAAAGACTCTAGAGATGTCTATTCTGCTTGAATCACATACAAGACCTTGTCACATATGGGTCAGCCCAGGAATTTCTGGCTTTGAGGCCAGTTTTCCTACTGCATTGTGCAGATGAAAATGAGATTTGATTTTCTCACAACAATCTTAGGAAATAGGTGCTCTTATTATCACCATTTTATAATTGAAAAAACTGAGGCAGATGAAGATTATACAACTTGTCCAGAGTCACATAGAAAATGTCTGAACTAGTATTTCAATTTAGGTCTTCCTGACTCCAGGCCCAGTATTCTATCTAAGACGGAAAATAATCTAAGATAGTCACTCTCAGAATGCTAACTTAATTTTTGTTTTAGTTTCCAGTCCTGTTCTCCACACACATCTCATGCAAATTTATGAATTTAAAAACATGGCTGAACAAAATTTGGAATGTTCTTGAGGCTTCCTGGGAATTTTTGCAAGGACACTAATTCTGCAAGGAGTAATAAAACAGCTTTGACAGTCTACAACGAAATCTCCTTTTCTATTTTGAAAATGCAAAGGTTCATATACAGGAAAATTTTAACTGAAGAAACTGCAACTAGGCAACTACATTGAATCAGTGAGCAAGAATGGGATCACAAGGTTGTACAGAGGACTGGTAGATGAGGGAAAGAATATGAGAAAGGTGTGATTATCTCGGGGGGGGTACAGTCTGTTCCCCAGAGAGACTGACAGAGGCAACATAATTCCACTTCTAGGGAGGATCTTGGTAATAAAACAAAGAGATGATAATTTCCTTAGGGAGGGAGAATGGTTGCTCCTTAAAGTCAGTGCCTTGAGACAGATGATCATTTGTCCTATGCTTTCATTGGTTCTGACACCCAGAAGACATTTTGGAGAAGGTGAAAACATTGGCAATATCCTCTCATGCTCATACACTGTCCCAAAATGAAGGTCTCGGTGAGAATTAAAAAGCAGAAAATTTAGTATAGCAAAATTGTGGAGAGTTCCCCAGGTGTAGAGAGACTCATTCATTTCAAGGCCTGCTGTGTGGCTCAAAGTCAAGCAGAATAGACATTTCTAGCCTCTTTTCTCCTTACCCTTCTCCAAAAAACACTTCTATTCCTACCAGAAGGGAAATCAGGAAGGTAGGACTTGAAACCACTCTGTTCTCCTTGGAGAGAGAGCTAGAATTACATCTATCTGCTCATTTAAAGATTATTAGTGGGCTCCGTCTAAATTCTGATCACTTTGTCATTTGGGGGAGCTTAGGGGAACTCTTTTATATTCAAGGCTTGACCCTTTTCTCACCAAATATTAGTTCCATAATGAATATTCATTGAGAACAGCAAAGAAACTCATTTACACAGATCATAACAAAACAAATCAAAGAGGGTATACAAAGGAGAATATATACCAGACAACACAGAGTGAAGGCGCTTTCCTACTGTGAGTGAGATAATTCAGTTCAACCAAGAAAGGGGAAACTTCCTTAAATTCCTAGTGTAGCAAGCTGGGCATAGGGACATGATAGAGTCTGCTAGATCTTCTCATGTTCTCCTTAGTATTCTCCCTCAGCATCTTTAAGTGGGGGTGGCCTTTTTCATCTGATCTCTTGAACCTGGAAGCCAGAAGCACTGGAACTGACTCCACTTCATGAAGAAGAAACAAAGCTTGAGAGATCTCAAAGAGGTCAGGAAAGGGGAATAGCAAAAACTCAAGTTCTCTCATTTCTCCCAGCTCAGCCCAGCTCCTCATGCAGAGTGGGAGCTTCATTTACACTAATAAGTAGAAAATCCCAAACCATGGGCCGCAGGACACTAGTTACATTAGAATATAAAAAGGGAGCTTCTGTGGAAGCCCTTACCAGAGTCAAATTGTGATTGTTGTCTACTGGCAATGTGGTAGAGGAGATAGAATACTGCCCTCAGAATCAAGAAGATGGGAATTCAATCTCCCCTCTGAAACATGTTGGCTATTGTAACTCTGGACAAATCACTTCTCACTACATCACAAAATTCTTTGAGACAGAAATTATAGATTAGAAGCTCTCAGGAATTCTCAAAACCAATGAAATCCTGGGTCATGTAGAAAAATAAAGTTGTAATGGAGAGAGAGAGAGACAGAGAGACAGAGAGAGACAGAGAGAGAAACAGAGAGAGACAGAGAGAGACAGAGAGAGAAACAGAGACAAAGAGACAGAGAGACAGAGAGAGACAGAGGCAGAGACTGAGACAGAGAGAGACAGATAGAGAGAGAGAGACAGGGAGACAAACTCACATATAGATAGATAGATAGATGAAGAGATCTGCTAGAGCCAGCTTAGTCTGGGGAGCAGATTTTAAAATTTTCAACGTGAGTATATATACCTCAGAAATATTAAAAGTTAGATCTTGATTTTATATTTTATTAAATGTCTACCCTTAAGAAAGTTATGAAGAAAATGTTAATAATTCACATAAAACTTAGTGTGTGTCATGCACATTTTTAAAAGAGCCAGTTGTTAAATATTTGCATTATTTTCCTAGATAGATTAATAAATAGGTGGATAGGTAGCGTAGGCAAAGCATTTATTAGGCACTTAGTTATGTTAAGTGATGGGAATATAAATGTAAGCAAAAAGAAAGATAGTTCCTGTCCTCAAAGAGCTTCCAATCCAAAGGGGGAAGACAATACATAAAAAGGAACTAAAAAGCTAGGTGAAGAAGTTCCACTGGAGTCGTGGGTTCAGTCAGATTTGAAGTAAATGTGGCTATCATGGTTGCTTCCTAAGACAAAGGTTCTGGGGAAGAAGTCATCAACTGGAAGAGGAGGAGGCTATACCCATCAAACCATAGAAGGGAAGAAGTCATGGAAGATTCATGGACTGGACTAGGTTTGAAGATTTCATTTATGTATGGTTAACTATAAAGCAAATCTTCAGTAAAGAGGAGTTATTTTCATAAGAAACGCAAAATCAAAAAAATATTTGAGCTTGGATATTAACACAGATCAGATACTATAATTCTATTAACACCTTCAGAGATTAAACTAACTAGTATAGTTTTTGATATCTTGAGGAGCCAATATCTTGTAGCAGAATAATCCCTGAATTTGAAGTCAGAAACTCAGGTTCAAATTATAACTCGAATACTTAACCATGATATGATCTTGAGCAAGTTATTTCATTTTGAACCTCAGTTTCCTCATCTATTTAACATAAATAATAGCATCTCCACTAGTGACCTCATAGAGTTTTGGTTTTTTTTTTTTTTTTTTTGCTTTTTTGCTGAGGCAATTGGGGTTAAGTGACTTGCCCAGGGTCACACAGCTAGGGAATGTTAAGTGTCTGAGACCAGATTTGAACTCAGGTCCTCCTGACTTCAGGGCTGGTGCTCTATCCACTGCGCCACCTAGCTGCCCTAGCACCACTTAGCTGCCCCCTCATAGAGTTTTATGTTAAAAAAATACGCTTTGCAATTTGGTTTTTGATAAACCCAAAGACCCCAGCTTTTGGGATAAGTATTCACTATTTGACAAAAACTGCTGGGAAAACTGGAAACTAGTGTGGAAGAAATTAGGGCTTGACCCACATCTAACACCACATACCAAGATAAGATCTAAATGGGTTCATGATCTGGATATAAAGAGTGATTTTGTAAACAAGTTAGAGGAACATAATATAGTTTACCTCTCAGACCTGTGGAGATGGAATAAATTTATGTCCAAAGAAGAACTGGAACTCTTAATTGAAAACCAGATAGATTACTTTGACTATATTAAGTTAAAAAGTTTTTGTACAAACAAAATCAATACAGACAAGATTAGGAGGGAATCAATAAATTGGGAAATCATCTTTACATTTAAGGGTTCTGATAAAGGTCTCATCTCTAAAATATATAGAGAATTGTCTCATATTTATAAAAATTCAAGCCATTCTCCAATCAATAAATGGTCAAAGGATATGAACAGACAATTTTCAGAGGATGAAATTAAAACTATTTATAGTCATATGAAAAGGTGCTCCAAATCACTATTGATCAGAGAAATGCAAATCAAGACAACCCTGAGATACCACTTCACACCTGTCAGATTGGCTAAAATGACAGGAAAAGTTAATGATGAATGTTGGAGGGGTTGTGGGAGGGCTGGGACACTGATGCATTGCTGGTGGAGCTGTGAACGGATACAGCCATTCTGGAGAACAATTTGGAGCTATGCTCAAAAAGTTATCAAACTGTGCATACCCTTTGACCCAGCAGCATTTCTATTGGGCTTATATCCCAAAGAAATCATAAAGGAAGGAAAAGGCCCCACATGTGCAAGAATGTTTGTGGCAGCCCTTTTTGTAGTGGCTAGAAACTGGAAATTGAATAGATGCCCTTCAATTGGAGAATGGCTGAATAAATTATGGTATATGAATGTTATGGAATATTATTGTTCTGTAAGAAATGACCAGCAAGATGATTTCAGAGAGGCCTGGAGAGACTTACATGAACTGATGCTGAGTGAAATGAGCAGAACCAGGAGATCATTATACACGGCAACAACAGTACTATATGACGATCAATTCTGATGGACATGGCTCTCTTCAACAATGAAATGTTTCAAACCACCTCCAATTGTTCACTGAAGAAAGCCATATACACCCAGAGAGAGGGATGCGAAATGTGGACCACAACATAACATTCTCATACTCCTTGATTGATGTTTGCTTACATTGTGTTTCCTTTATCTGATATATCGTTTGTGTAGATAAGATTTTTCTTGCACACCAATGATAAGTTTGGAAATATGTATACATATATTCGATTTGCCAATATTTTAACATAATTAACATGTAGTGGATATCCTGCCATCTAGGGGAGGGGTGGGGAGTTGGGGGGAAAAATTTGTAACAGAAAGCTATGTAAGGGTTATTGTTGAAGAATTACCCACACATATGTTATGCAAATAAAATAAAAATTTAAAAAAAATACGCTTTGTAAACCTTTGAATGGGGTGTACAGATAAGTGAGCTATCACTAGTCTAAATTTGTGCTGTTATATTATTTAGCATGTGTCAGTTAAAGAATTAATGGTTTATTTGTATGACATAGGTGAATGAACTTCAATAAAGTAGAGGATTAATAAAAGAAGGGAAATGATTCACATATGCAAAATTGTTGGTAGTAGCTCTTTTTGTGATAGCAAGAAATTAGAAATTGAGAGGATGCCCATCAATTGGGCAATGGATGTACAAGTTATGGTATATGAATGTAATAGAATATTGTTGTTTTATAAGAAATGATAAGCAAGTTGATTTTAGAAAAACCTGGAAAGACTTATATGAACTGAGCAGAAACAGGAAAACATTGTACATAGTAACAGCAACATAGTGTGATGACCAACTATGACTTAAATCACAGTAATACAGTGATCCAAGGCAATTTGGTAGACTTGGGATAGAAGTACCATCTGCATCCAAAGAGAGAACAATAGAGACTGAATATAAATTGAAGCATACTATTTTCATGCTTTTTTTTAAATCTGCTTTTTTTCTCATGATTTTCCCTTTTGTTCTAATTTTTCTTTTACAACATGGCTAATATGAAAATGTTTTAAATAATTTTATATGTATAACCTATACCAGATTGCTTGTTCTCTTAGGGAGGAAAAAGGTAAGGAGAGAGAGAAAAAAAATTGGAACTCAAGATATTTTAAAAGTGAATGTTGAAAGCTATCTTTACATGTACTTAGAAAAATAAAATACTATTAAAATTTTTAAAGCCTACTCAGAACAGGAAATATTCTTATTGAATATTTTGTCAAGTTTTTATATTTATGTATGTATATGTATACACACATATATGTATATATGCTTATTTATTAAGCATTTGCTCTGTTTCAGGCTGTGCTAAGTTCTGGGGATATAAATAAACAAAATAATCTTTTTCCATCAAGGAGTTTCCTTTCTAATAGGGGAAGATTAACTGTTAAGGAGTGCTAGAAAGGAGAAGGCTGTGATGGTATGGTGAGGTGATGACAGGAAAGTGGCATGAAGCCTGGCAAAATAAAATGAGGGGGGACCCTCAAGGTTCTGGTTGGAAGGAGATGAGGAAAATGGCCTGAGAGCAGGAAGGCACGGTATGCAGATACTAGAAAGGGGCATGGAGATTCAGGCACTAGCAAAATAAAGCTGCAATACAAAAAGGAAAAATATTCACTGGACTGCATTATATAGCTTTGACTGTAGGCTACCTCTGAATATAAAAGTCCTTTTTTTATTAATTAGCTTTACCAGCAGCAACATCTGATCTGGCTTCTCCAGTTTGTGGGCACCTATATGGGAAGTTGCTGAGGCTGATTAGGTAAACGAATGAAGTTTAACCCTCTTCGTGGCACTAAGCTCATAGTGATAAGCAGTGCTCAAGTTTTAGACAAACCAGATGTTGGGGGTGGGAGTGGAATTTTTGACCAATATAAGCTTTATAGTTGAATGGGATATTTCCATTCTTTCTTATGTTGTGATTTTTGTTTTCTTAGTCATCCTTTTTTTTTAAACCCAAGACCAAAATAAACAAGTTAATTCTGTGTATTCACAGAGGTAGTAAGATTCTGTGGGAAAAATTCTGAATTTGGAATTATAAATCCTGGGTTAAAAGCCTAACTCTATTGCTGACAACTTGTGGAACTTTGAGCAACCCCTCTATGGCTCAGTTTCCTCATTTATAAAATGAAGAGGTTGTATAGATGATCCCTAAAATCTCTTCCACTTCTAAATCAATGGTTCTTCTTTGGATATGATCCAACTGACCATAGGTCACACACTTATTTGCACTCTATAAATATGACAGCTATCCCCAATATGTGATCAAATGGTGACATCACAGGGATTGATCTCTATATCACATTTATTTCTTGATTATTCAAAAACTATGCTAACTCAGGCTTTTTTGTTGTTGTTGTCGTTTTTTTTGAAACCAGAAGGAGAAAGAAAAAAAGAGGTCACCCTGAAATATTCATTACATGAGCCAAAAAGAGAAAGCCACATTCTCTCTCCCCATCAATAACATAAACTTTCAAACATGTAAAAATAGTTAAATATTCCTTCTGGTCTATTTTAAGGAACAAATTTATTGGTGCTATAGCATCTTGTAATCCTAAGGTATTTGGGAAAACTGCATTCTTCAGATTCTGGGACCCTTGCCGTTTCCCTTGCTACTTCAAATAATGTTGGTTTTGCTGATAATGCACTCTTTGAGCCAGCCATGTTGTTTAATTGTAAGTAAATAATCTCAAAACAAATCCATGCCTGACATACTGTCATATGATGTTTACTGCTCTGGAAGGGGGATTTATTTTGAGGATATTGAAAAATTCCATTGCTGTTTAGGGGAAGCAACAACTGGGACCCTCCATAAATTAAAGTGATTGACCTCTGTACAGTATATATGATCCAAAGCATTGCACATGTACAAAAATGTCATGTTAGAAAAAGAGCAGTGCTAGACAAAAATACATAATGTTACTAAATAAAAACAGATACCATAGAGACAACTGAATTGCTTAGATTCACCAGATCCAGGCGCAATTAATTTAGTCTTCCTAGAATTAATAAACATGAGAGTTTGATAATGGGGAAGCAGAACTTATTTAGTTCAAACTAGATTTCGCTTCTTATGATCATTTTAGTTGTAAGTTTGTTTCTTAAACTGAAGGTTTTATATTTTTTTGGTATCATTTATTCTCATTATGTTAAAGGATATGCGCAAGTTTTGCCACTGAACCATTTCCATTTGACTTGCAACCAAAATATCTGGAATAAATAAATATGAATTTGGATTGAAATGTGAGCTCCCTGAGAGCATAGGATATCTCTATTTTTCTGTTTTTATCTCTAATGCTTAGCATAATGCTTTGCACATAGTGGGTACTTAATAAATGCTTCTTATTCATTCAGGTGTTATATTGCTTCCTGGTTCATAGATATATACATAGATCTTGTCTTTAAAGCTTGAAGAAATCTCAGATGCCACTTAGTCCAATGCTATCATTGTACAGAAGAAGACTAAGCAGCTTAGAAAAGTTAAATGACTTTTTTCAAAGCTACACAACTCAGTAAGGATTAGATTTGGTTTTTGAACCCAGATCTGTATTCAGAGTCACTGCTCATCATTTTCCTTCTCTTAATTTGTGAAAGTGCATTTAAGTCTTCCCTTGTTTCTCTGTATTTATTTAACTCATTATTTCTCATAAAGAAGTAATATTCTATTACATTCATATATTCCAATTCATTTAGTCATTCCCCAGCTGATAATCTACTCTATTTCCAATTCTTTGCAACTACAAAAAATGTTGGTATAAATACTTTATGTTATCCTTTTCCCCCCTTTATTTTTCATTGACTTTCTAAGATATATACACACTTAGTAATAAAATTTTTTATTCAAAGGTTAAGAATTACTTTTAAGTAATTCTAAATTGCTTTCCTGATTGGTTGGACCAATCCATAGTACATTCAGCAGTGTATAAGTGTCTCAAACTCTCTTTCTTCAAACTCTCTAACATTGATTATTCTTATCTGTTATCATCCTTGAGAATTTGCTAAATATGAGGTGAAGCTTCAGACTATTTTGATTTTTCTTATATTCAAAGTGAATTTTCATTGATTTTTTTGTTTTGTTTTTACATAAGGTAAATTTCCCTTTCTGGACCTGAAATCAGGAACTGAGTTCAAATACAGCCTCAGATAGATTGCTAATTGTGTGACCTGTTTGCCTCAGTTTCCTCCTATAAAATGAACTAGAGAAGAAAATGGAAAACCTTTCCAGTATCTTTGACTAGAAAACCCCAAATGAGATCACGAAGAGCAACAATAATAACAGCAACAATAACAATTTCAAAGAGAGCCACGCTGTTAGTAACGAAATTTTTATAAAGGAAGAAAAAAAAAGTGCTCCACAAAACAAATTAACCTGTGGAAAATGACTCATATTATTTGATTCCCCACTACTGCAAAGAAGATGCCAGAGGAGTCTTTTCATATCTATTCTTCTGGTTCAATCTTGGTTGTGATAATATCAGTATTCACTCTATTGTTTGCTCTTCTTGTGATTTCCCAGTTCTTTTGTGTATTGTTTTTCCGAATCTGCTTACTTCACTTTGCATCAGTTTATGTTTCTCTGTGTTGCTCTTATAATCATTGTTTCTCATGTACCACATTTTTTTTTGTTTTGTTTTTAAATTCATTAAATTTCCTTCATAGTTTTTGGGGTTTTTTTTTTAGTTATTTTAAAAAGTGATTAGAGAGATAGGGAATTTTCTTTTTTTCATTGACATGCTTATTATCTCACAAAAGGTTGTGAAATTCAAGTGAGGATATATGTAAAGTGCTTTGCAAACCTTAAACAGCTATATAAATTCTAGTAATTATTAGTCTTTCTCTTCACATTGTTCAGAACTGCTTTTCAGAACAGCTGGGTTAAATCACAGCTCCACCAATACGCTAGAGTGCCTGTTTTTCCACAATCCCTCCAAACTCAATTCTTCCAATATTTTGTCATCTTTGTCAGTTTGCTAGGTGTGAAGCAAAACCTCAGTATTGCCTGAATTTTTTTTTTTCTTATTTGTGATGCAGAGCACTTTTAAAAATATGGTTGTTCATGGATTGCAATTCTTTTGGGAACTTTTGTTCAGATCCTTTGAACACATCTGTTGAGTAATGAGTTTTGTTCTCATGTATTCCTGTTAGTTGCTTATATATTTTAAATATCAATCCTTATCGGTGATATTTGCTAAAAAACTTTTCCAGTTGATTGCTTCACTTCCCTGAATTGCATTAATTTTGTCCATGGAAATAATTTTGTTTCATATAATCAAAATTATCTATTTCAATTTTTGAAATTATCTTTTTCATTTTATTAATAATTCATCTGTTAGCCAAAGATATATAATCTGATTCTCTTTAATTTTTTAAATGGTCTGATCTTTAATATTTAGGTCACATGGAATAAGATTGAATATAGTGGTCCATGCTTAATTTCTACGAGCTTGATTTCCAATTTTCCCAGCAATTCTTACCAAATAAGTTATTTCCTAGATAATATGTCTTAAAGTTTATTTTTTAAAGTGTGTATCAAACACTATTTATTGAATTTCATTATTTCTGATTCTCTATTTCTTTGATCTATTTTTTCTATTTTTTAACCAGTATTAAATGGTTTTTATGATTACCACTTAATAGTAAACCATGAAATCTGAAAGTGCTATTCTCCTGTCAAAGTCTTTCCCCCATCTATTTATATGATTATGTAGCTTTATATAATTTTTGTTTGAAAGGAGCTAGTATATAGAATGCTAGAAGTGGAGTTGGGAAGATCTGCCTGAATTTAAATCTGGCCTCAGACACTTAATAGTTATGTGACCCTGGCTTGGGCAAGTCATTTAGCCTCATCTGCCTCAATTTCCCCATCTATGAAAAGGGAATAATAATGATGCTCTCTCACAAGGTGGTTTGGAGGATGAAATGAATTAATTTTTATAAGTCTTGCAAATTGTACAATGCTAGCCATTATTATTAATATCATTTTGAATAAATTATGTTAATTGGCTTTTAATTGTTGAACTATCTTTGCATTTGTGATATAAATTTGACTTAATTATTGTAAAAATTATTAAAAATTCAGTGATTTTTAATTTTTGTCAGAGTTTTTGAACTGATATTCATTAATGATATTGGTCTATAATTCTATTTTGTTGCTTTTACGGAGAACGCTATACTTCCGTATTTGTCACAGGATCATTACTAATTTTTCAGTTATGCATATTTTAGCTTCTTTTTCATCATCTTTTCATTTACATTGTTGTAGAAATTTTGCATCTTATTCTGCTTTATTTGTTTTATTTTATACAATTTTTGGTAAGTTTATTCACACAAATCTTCCTACATTTCTCTGAATTTCTCAAATTAATATTTTTTATTACAAAATAATACTCCTTTACAATCTATACACAAGTAATTTTATAGATATTGACATATCTACTTTTGATTATGTGACATTTTGTGGGTTTGACTCATTGGGCCTTAAGAACTGTAGCATCATAAGGTTTAGGGTTGGAAAGGCCTTTGGAAATAATTGAATCTCACCTTTTCATTTTACAAATAAGGAAACTAAGACTGAAAAGTTAAGTGTCTTGCTCCAGGTCACACAGCAAATCAATGTCCCAGGCAGAATCTGAATTCAGGACATCCTGTCTCTATCTGCAATATAACTGCTTCTAGAAACCCACCATTGTCAAAACAGTTCCTAGCTCAACCTGCCCTTGAGACTTCCTACAGTAGTGCAGTTTCATGGGATCACAGAGGAAATGGTGTTAGTGGTGCTAATTGTTACTGTTATTTTGATTTTGAAAAAGTGTAAGTATAGGTTGCATAGTGAAGGAAAAGCAGACTCCACAGGTAGTTGTGGAAAGGGTCCACTGTTACCGAGAAATGAGGGTCAGCTGTGATTCAGAAACTAAAGACTATGGATTCTTTTGAGTCGTTATTTTGGAAAATATGGTTGTATCAGAGTTGATTTATTAAAGAATTCTTATTTTTTTCTGTTAATAAAAACCAGAGATATTGGAGATCTAGGTAGGAGAAAATATTTCTGCCTCCTCCCATCCCCCCAATCCTCCCACACCCAGCCTAGTGGTCAGGCAGTCCAAAAAACACAAACAAACAAAAAACTCTTGTTTTAAATTCTGGTGTGAATATAATAGTGGACCAAAAATTGTCAGTCTGCAAGACTTCTATGAAAATGCAAAAACAAACAAACTAACAAAAAACAACTAACCAACCAAGCAAAAATAGAAACAAACTAATAGGGACTATCAATGGGGAGAATACCTCCCAACCTTTCAAAACCATCACTCCACATAGTTCTTGTTCTCTACCATATGGAAGAGACAATGTGGACTAGAGAATGAAGGGCTGGCCAAAGTTGGAATCAGGAAGACCCTAGTTCAAATCTTGAATCTAACACCTTCTTACTATGTGACCATGGACAAATCAATTTATTTTTCAATGACCCAGGAAACTTTTGTGGCTGTAACTTAGAGATAATATGAATCGGTAGAGGGGATTTCTACACTAGCAGTTTCCTACACTGATGAAATCACAGATGGAGTAATGACTAGTGTCACATTGGATATATATCTGGGCCTGGAATCAAAAAGACTTGAGTTCAAATATGGTATCAGTTACTAGCTGTGTGATCCTGACCAAGGCAATTAACTTCTGTTTGTCTTGTTTTCTCATCTGTAAAATGGGGATAAAGTAGCACCTACTTCCGGGGGTTGTTGTATTAATTAAGATAATATTTATAAAGCAATTAAGCATAATCCTGACATAGCAGGCACCATAAAAATGTTAGTTATTATTATTAATAAAGTGCTAGTCTTGGAGACAGAACTGAATTAAAAATCCAGCCTCCCTGAGCAAATCACTTATTTTCTTATTTTCCTGAAGTGTAAAATGGAGATAATAATAGAACTTATCTCCTACCTGATTATCACATGAGATAATAGTAGTAAAGTGCTTTGTAAACCTTAAATCACCATGTAAATGGTGGCTGGCTATTAAAAAAAATCAAATACATTCTAAAAGTTTACACACATCCAGAACCATCTTTTCCCCACCATAATAACCATTACTACTTTCACCCTATTCACTCCCCCGCCTAAATATTAATTGGAGGCTCTCATATGACATGCAGGGCAGAGGGATAGTTTGGGATATTGGGGGAATTTCTCCCTTGTTATCTTCTGCTCCTTACAAAATCTGGGAACTTCATTATATAGCACTATTATAGTTATGGTATATTTGGGTGATAGCTCCTCTTGCATATGTCAGACAATACACAAAGCTCAGAAAAAAGAAAAAAAAAGTTTATTGATAAGCAGGTCAGTAGGTTTGCTGATAGGCTGAGATTGAAGTCTTAATAGAGCACATGGAAAATATAGATACCCAATCTTTCTCCAGGTACTTGCACAGTCTCAGTCATTTTATAATTATGCATTATATAGGGATCTGAGTTCATAATCCATGTCTCCTGAAGCTTTTCACAGCTCTCCAAATCACTCTGATTGTAGTTCTTTATGGGCTCTATCAAGTGGTAGGGCAAATTTCATTCCCCAAAGAAACCTTTGGAATATTTCAGATCTCAGATGAAGTTTTTTCTATCCTAAAGCCATTCTGTCTCTTACAGTACAGTTCCCAGGGAAAACTGGCCTTGTACAACAATTTACTTATATCAGGAAAACTCTCAAACATGTCTCCATTTCATGCTCTAGGACTTATGTTTCCCTTTGTTCCCAACACTTTTGAGAGACTTGGAAGGTTGACAACACAACCCCCATTTCAACTTATTTCTATCTTTGCCCACTTGTTGGGATTCTAGACTACCTAAAACTTCAGGCTTTGACATCTAAGATCATGTGAAACTCAAAACTCCTGTAAGAGAAAAATGTACAGTCTCATTACACTGATAAGAAGTATGTGATGTTTTGGGTAATATGAGAGGTTAGACTGGATTCAAAAGTATAGTAAAATAAGGAAAGGAAGACTACATAACATGAGCAGGGAATCTTCATTTCAAGTTCAATATGAATAAAGAAGCTTAATATGGCTATCAATTATAAAAATCTTTATGAAGATACAGATATAAATAATTAGAGAAATATTAATTGTTAATGGGTAGGCAGGGTCAACATAATAAA
This sequence comes from Myrmecobius fasciatus, assembly GCA_023553655.1. Classification (NCBI taxonomy): domain Eukaryota; kingdom Metazoa; phylum Chordata; class Mammalia; order Dasyuromorphia; family Myrmecobiidae; genus Myrmecobius; species Myrmecobius fasciatus. Next base: position 82,317 of record JAJPUD010000855.1, on the reverse strand, counting down.
AAATGACAATTTAATTTAACATATATTCAATGCCATCCCAATTAAATTATGCAAAATTATTTTACTGAATTAGAAAAAATAATTTAAAAATTGATTTTGAAGAACAGAAATTCAAGTATATCAAAGGAACTAATGAAAAACAATTGAAAAAAAGGAAGATCTTAAACTATATAAGGCAGTAATTATTTTTTATTTATTTTTTTATATTATTTTTTATTTTATTTGCATAACATATGTGTGGGTAATTCTTCAACAATAACCCTTACATGGCTTTCCATTACAAATTTTTCCCCCAACTCTCCACCCCTCCCCTAGATGGCAGGATATCCACTACATGTTAATTATGTTAAAATGTTGGCAAATCGAATATATGTATACATATTTCCAAACTTGTCATTGTTGTGCAAGAAAAATCTTGTCTACACAAACGATATATCAGATAAAGGAAACACAATGTAAGCAAACATCAATCAAGGAGTATGAGAATGTTATGTTGTGGTCCACATTTCACTCTCTCTGGGTGTATATGGCTTTCTTCAGTGAACAATTGGAGGTGGTTTGAAACATTTCATTGTTGAAGAGAGCCATGTCCATCAGAATTGATCGTCATATAGTACTGTTGTTGATAAGGCAGTAATTATTAAAACTATTGGGTGTTAGCTAAGAAATAGAAAGTTAGATCAATGAAAGGTAGATATATAATTTATAGCAGCAAATAAATATAATAACTTTGTATTTGAAGAGTTAACAAGAGTTAATTTGCATTGAAAGATATGGCTTTCAGGAATAAGTCCCTCAATACTCTTCCCTGAACTTAACACCTCTATAGTTCTGGGTGCCACATTTTTGTTGTTGCTGTTCATTTGTGTTTGAATATTTGGGGTTTTTCTTTGCAAAGATAATGGAGAAGTCTGTGGTTTTAAAAATGAGTAAATGGAGGCAAACAGTTAATGACTTTGTCAGTGTCACATGGCTAGTAAGTGTGTGAGGTTGGATTTGAACTCAGGTTTTGCTGACTCAAAACAGATGCTTTATCCATTACACCACCTAGCTGACCATATATATATTTTTAATTTTATTTGCATAACATATATGTGGGTAATTCTTCAACAATAACCCTTACATAGCTTTCCGTTACAAATTTTTCCCCCCAACTCCCCACCCCTCCCCTAGATGGCAGGATATCCACTACATGTTAATTATGTTAAAATATTGGCAAATAAAATATATGTATACATATTTCCAAACTTATCATTGTTGTGCAAGAAAAATCTTATCTACACAAACGATATATCAGATAAAGGAAACACAATGTAAGCAAGCATCAATCAAGGAGTATGAGAATGTTATGTTGTGGTCCACATTTCACATCCCTCTCTCTGGGTGTATATGGCTTTCTTCAGTGAACAATTGGAGGTGGTTTGAAACATTTCATTGTTGAAGAGAGCCATGTCCATCAGAATTGATCGTCATATGGTACTGTTGTTGCCGTGTATAATGATCTCCTGGTTCTGCTCATTTCACTCAGCATCAGTTCATGTAAGTCTCTCCAGGCCTCTCTGAAATCATCTTGCTGGTCATTTCTTACAGAACAATAATATTCCATAATATTCATATACCATAATTTATTCAGCCATTCTCCAATTGAAGGGCATCTATTCAATTTCCAGTTTCTAGCCACTACAAAAAGGGCTGCCACAAACATTCTTGCACATGTGGGGCCTTTTCCTTCCTTTATGATTTCTTTGGGATATAAGCCCAATAGAAATGCTGCTGGGTCAAAGGGTATGCACAGTTTGATAACTTTTTAAGCATAGCTCCAAATTGTTCTCCAGAATGGCTGTATCCGTTCACAGCTCCACCAACAATGCATCAGTGTCCCAGCCCTCCCACTTCCCCTCTAACATTCATCATTAACTTTTCCTGTCATTTTAGCCAATCTGACAGGTGTGAAGTGGTACCTCAGGGTTGTCTTGATTTGCATTTCTCTGATCAATAGTGATTTGGAGCACCTTTTCATATGACTATAAATAGTTTTAATTTCATACTCTGAAAATTGTCTGTTCATATCCTTTGACCATTTATTGATTGGAGAATTAGCTGACCATATTTTAAGGAGAACTTTTGATAATTGAAGAGTACTGGGAGGAGGGAAATTAGGATAAAGAGCCTTGAGTTCTTGCCATGTTAGTTGAAGGAAGGAGAGCTGTTCAGCCTAGAGTAGAGAAGATTTAGGGGGCATATTATCTACCTCCAAGAATATTAAGGATTTTCATGAGCAAGAGAAATTAATTTGTTCTGTTTGGTCCCAAAGGTGCAGAGTCAAATTTACACTTCCTAACAATTGGGCTACATAAAAATGAAATGGGCTCTCTGGGGAGATAATTCTTCCTCATTAAAAGACAAAGCCTTGTCTATATGTTACAGACATACAGTTTTGTTTGCAAGGGATGAAATGAACTAGATGGCACAGATTGAACTAAATGGATTAAGATAGTTCATACTTCTGAGATTTTATAATTCTGTGATATTCAAAGTTTCATGATGGTGACTAGGAGAGTAATTGATTTTTTAAGGATGGACTGCTTTCAGAGTTCTAAGTACTAAAAAAGTAGAGGCAGAAGAAATTTATAATTTGTTGAGTGCCAGAGTTTTGAGCTAATTGGGACTCTGGAAGCAAGGTTTTAAAAGGAGATTTAGTCAGTCAATGAATGGCAACTTTTCTCTGTTTTTTCCTCAAACTTATAAAAATTCCAAATACCAAAAAATTTAAAAAGATATAAATCCTGCTAAGTATATAGATGCATATATATATAAAGTATGTTTATATTTTGTTTTCTTCTGTTGCATGTATTTTACATGTTTCTTCTTTCTGTTTCTCCCTTTCTCTATATATATCTTTTTTTCTCTCTCTTACTCTTCCTACTAACTCATAAACTCCTTCCTATATAGAAATTATTCCCCCTTTTTTGTTTTATAAGATAAGATTCATTATAGAAGCAAAGGAGAATTACCAACCCCCCCAAAAAAATTCTGGCATTATCATTGGGGGGGTACACTAATGCACTATGCATGGAAAAGTTCTCCATTTTGACAAATAAGTATAGTTAAGCAATCAAAATCAATATATTTTGATTCCCTGAAGGAAAAAGGGATTGCATTTTTTATTTAATCTTTGTATACCCTGTATCCAGTACAGTGCCTTGTATACAATAGGTACTTAATAAATATTTGTTGAATTAGATTGGAACTCATCTATGAGAGCTTGTTCATTTTAACCCAAATAGAACTGATAGTGACTTAAATTTTAAGGTGCTTGAGGAGAGGTGTTTGCTTTACTTGGTATAATATTTAATATATTTCTTCTTATCTAAGCTTCTAAGCTATTTAGTCATCTTTGGCTATTTTTCTGTTCATTAGCAAACACTTCGCAAGGACCTATATTTAATTGGAGAAATTTAAACTATTCCCAGACTTAGGTTTCTTTGGATTCAGTATTTCAATTTCCCTTTTGTTTATAAAAATCTTTTCCAGGTGGACAGAGGAGACCAGCACTCTATTTGAACAGTGTTTCAAGGCTATTCCTTATTGCCTGCGGGCTATAGTGTATCTCTGTCTGTGACCTTCTTTGGCTGTGGTCATAGAAGATGAAAAACCCACAGGAGCTTTGATGGGGAATTTCCCCCTACTGTGTAAGCACAGAAATTCCTATTGGGGGAGGTTTGGGTAATATCCAATCCTGACTCACTTCCACTGAGATAGACTAGCTTTAAGCATAGCCAGTAGGTAACAGCTAATAGTCTTTGCAGTATAGCCATCTATGATATAGTTACTGGTTACTCACCCCTGCCATGAGAGTACATTCCATTCCGTGCTGACATGGAGAAGGATATGATTAATGCCTCTAACACAATTACATACATGCCTAAAGTGCGACTCCAGCAATCTCCAAGCAACCTTAATCACAGAGATCCCTTGCTGTGAAAGTATTTAAATAATTAAAAAGCATTCCACTGCCAACATGTCTCCAGATAGTGAAATTTGTTACATTTGTAGTTTTTCCTTTTTCTTGATCAAAATCTTCAATTCAGGGAGATAATATCTGTATCAAGGAAACAGCTTTTAATTTTTACTTTCTACAAAAATTAAAGTTTTTGTCCTAAAGAGCTTTTCATGAAGAGAAGACTCACAAATATGACATTTATTTATTTGAATTCTTATTCTGACTCAGAAAAGCAAAATCTCTCACAGATTAAGATAAGAATGATTAATTGGGTCACATAAGGAAATATTTATATTTTTGTGTGGTGTATATGAGGACTGGCTTTGCTTACACAAGAAATAGATGGGAGGGAAAGCAAAGGAGTAGATTTCAGTCAATCAGAATTTCTGGTGGAGAATAGGAAGAGAAGCAAGCAAATTTATGACAAACATGAATGTGGCCTTGCTTGTTGTAGTACAAACTACAGTAGGCAAGATCATACTCATTGGGCTACAGGCCCAATATAAGAGGAAGTACATGATTTAGGGCAAGAGAGAACTAAAGTCCAAAGTCAGGAAGATAACAGACACCCATATCAGAGAAGACTGAATTCAAAGATCTATATACTGTAGGTCAGATTTAAAGGAAGGAAGATAATATTATAGTGCTAATAGAAGGGGAATAGTGAAACTGAAAGAGGGAATATAAGATTTAGGGTGAGAAAAAAAACCTTGAACTCATGTCAGGAAGATGACATGATAATAATATCAGATCAATGTTTCCACCCATTCTCAAGGACATGGTGATAAGGGCCAATAGCAGGAGAATTGTGTGCAAAAATAGAGTCTAGAAATGTGTCTAAGGATTTTCAGCACACTGTAGTGTTTTGAATAGCAGACACAAATCTGTCTAGGTGCTCACATGTTCTTATAGTAAAGATGGGTGATTTATCACCTATTGTAGCTGATTGAAAAATACCCCTTAAAATCATCTACCATTTTTGCTTTACAATTCATATTTATCTAGACACCATATGCTTATGAATGAGATTTCCTTGGGATCCTCAGCTAGGAGTTATGAATATTATGGTCCTCATACCATGGATATCATTATAAATTAATAAATTGCTTTCCTATTTATAATTTTAAAAATCTCCTGAGTTTGGAAGTGTGAATTAGTCCTCAGAAACCAATTATCTCTGGATAACTATTAAAACCATAGGATTATATAATAGTGATGGAAGAAACCTTATAGAGTACCCAGTCCATTTTAGAGATGAGAAAACTGAGTCTCAGAGGAATCAAGTGACATCAGACATTTAGTAGACATTAGACATTAGATAGTAAGTGTCTTAAGATAGATTTCAAACCAATATTTTCTTGATTTTATGCCAGCTCTGACTATTATACCATGTTGCCACAGGTAACTGAAACTATTAAGGCAATAACTGGACTCTACACTCTGATGACCCCATCTTTTTATACTTTATATATATATATATATAACATATGTTTACTAACATATGTTAGTAAATATGATAATGAGCTTAGTAGCTCCAGAGCTGTAACTTTCAAAATTCACAGTAGAAATTTTCTCAATGAAATTGATAATGTATTTGCTAACTGTTGCCTGCCGTAAAGATTCAAGCCTTCCAACAAATTCTTGAAATGAACCATTTCAATTGCTATAGCATATTTTTTATAAAGTTTTATAAAGTTAAAACTTTATGCTGGGATCATATGGTCCCAGAAATGGGTCATGTCTTTGTAACTAATCAAGCCTAGGACATTTATCATGCAATTGTATATTCAGGAGGAAACATGACTCTAGATTGGTTGAGAGAATACTGAGGCAACATTTTGCATTCAGTAGTTTCTTGGGAGGGAGACATGTATGGTTTCAGAGAGAGACATACACACAAAGACAAACAGACAGAGAGACAGATAGACAGACACAGAGACACAGAGACAGAGACAGGCAGAGAGAGACAGAAAGAGACAGAGAGATAGAGACAGACAGAGAAAAAGAGAAACACACAGAAACAGAGACAGAGAGACTCAGAGAGAGGGTGAGAGAGACAGAAAGAAGCAAAGAGAAACAGAGAGAATGACAATCAGAGAAAAAAACAGACAGAGAGACACACAGAGAGAAAGAGAGGTAGAGAGAGAAAGAGAGACACAGAGAGAAAGAGAGAGAGACACACAGAGAAAAAGAGACAGAGACAGAGAGACAGATATACCAAGATAACCAAGGGAATTCTGTCAGGGAAATCCTCTCATACAGTTAACGAGAATAATAATGAAATCATTTTGGGAAACTTCAAACTTCTCTTTGACTTCCATCTGGAGAATGTAATATTATTATTGTATTATCAAATTTCAATCAGGTGAAGTTAATATAAATAGAAAATTTTTAGTTGACTAAAAAATTGCAGGAGGAATGGCCCTGATCCTTCACAATAAATTAAAAAGAACTAGGGCATGCCTTTATTCTAGGCAAACATAAACATCATGAAACAGAAAGCTAAAGTGATATAATAGTGATCATTTATATTAAACAATATTATTTCCTTGTATTCTGGTAACATACTTCCAATGTCCACTTAAATCAGCACATTACATCTTGAGTCCCAGGTATCTCATGTAGTTGTCTTGCTCTTGGAAGCATCATTCCTTAGACATTCTGGAATAGTCCTTGTTTGGGGGCATCTCTGAAGGGGGTTCTTCCTAACAGATCTGCTTTTCTGTTTCCAAGCCGCTTGTATGAATTATTAGATAATTCTGTTAAAATACACCAGGAACAAGATTCAACATAATTTGACAAAACCTCCTAATTTGCTTTTTCAGTAAAAAACTGACTCAAAACTTATCGCTCTATTAATACCAAAGCTATAGAAACAACAAATAAAGAATCCCAAATTCATCTGAAACTTAAGGGACCTTTGTTTTTTTATATATAACTTATTCTTTCTGTCTCTACTCAAACCCTATACCTCATAGGAACAATGTTATTAAGAGGCTGAAGGAAAAAACTCTTAAAATATTTATAAAGATCTATCTTGTAAAATGAGCCTTTCTGTCTCTTAATAATATCACAAAGATGCTTCAAGATAGAAAAAAGGAAAAAAATAATTTCAAAATTCTTTTTAAATTATTAATGCAATTTTGAGAATTTGCTAAAACACATTCAAGGGAAACCAATCATTTATGTACGTATGAATTTGTATGTATATATCCTAGTTCTTACAAAAAACAATTTGCTTTCTCAAAGTTTACTATTCAAATAAATTTTTAAAAACCACTTTTACATCTTTATCAAATCCCACTCCTTTGAGGACATATACATTATCCATATATCATCCTGAAAGAATGGACCTAATCTTATATATGAATATATATAACTATTAATAAGGATTTGGGAAGCCCAAGAACCCATTTATCTAGTTGCTTAGGACATGGAGTTGACAATAAAATCAGAATCAAAATAAAAAGATCTTTCATATTTGTGTCCTATTATGGAAACTCCAATATTTTAGCATTAATCTATTAATTAGTGGATTTAGTATTACAATAGGAAAACTTCCACTGTTTGCTTGTCCTGAATACAAAGGGAAAAAAAAAGGAGGGACATGGTTGTAATATCAAACCTGCCCCTTCAAGGAACAGACATATCTGCTATAAGCCATAACAGGGAATAACATCTTTAGTTCTCTTGATTCCAGGAATGCATCATATTTAACAATCAATCATCCACCAAGGTTACACATTATTCACAGAGTATCAAGACCAGGCTCAGAATGAACCAGGTGGGAAAATTTCCTATTCAGAAAGGAAATAACATAATGGGGAAACTGAATCAAGAGAATCCTACCTTTGCTTGTGCAAGGTCATCCCCTCAACTTTATCACACACATATCCACTTGTGACAATCCTCAGACTATACTGATTCTGGCCAACACATGGCATTCCCCTTGAATGGCTCAATAACAATTCAGACACACAAATCTGGAATCAAAACTCAGAACAATATCAAATTACAGTCCCAAAAGATTTAAGCTCAAACAGCAAAATTTCACTAATTGCAACTTGTTATTTTTCATTTTTTTTCATTTTCATTTTCAACATTAATAATGAATACATGGAAGGGCAATTTATTTTTTCATTTATAAATTTAAAATGATCACATTCTGGAGTTTTATACATACAGTGAATACATAATAATTTACTTTAAAACCACATAAAAAACTGACCATTATAAGCCTTCATTTTGTACTTCCTAGTAAAAATAAGGCAAAAATAAAATCTTTGAAGATAAGGTCTATTGTTAGTGAGTTGTCTCAAATATGGAGCTTCAATACATACTATTCATTAACAATACAATTTTATTATTTCTGTAAGTAATAGCCAATCTATCATATAAACCCACTCTATACTATATGTAAACTTGTCAGCCCTCCCTCCTTTCCCCTCCTCTCTTTTCCCACCATTTCCCCTCTCATTCCCCTCCAACAATACTCCCCTTTTCCCCGACAAGTTTGGCTGGGAGTGGATCTAGTTTCTCAAACTTCATTATTGTAAAATGTGACAACATGCAGACAGCGAGTCTGATAAGATCTTATGACTCTGCTCAATGAGAAAGCCCCCAAACTTTATCCATTTTAAAGTAAAACATACCCAATTAAATATTTAAAAGTCTTCAAACACTGTGACCACATTCTTCAATTACTCAATTCATATGTAACAGTATCCAGATTAAAAGGGAAGTTATTTTCATAACGATCCAATTTCAACATTCTTTGGGCATCATTTTTCAAGTTAACAGCAATTCTTGTGTGATAGTTACCCAAAATTCATGATTCAAAAAAAATTAGAAGTCTAACAATAACATAAACAATATAAGGAGTTTATTGAAATTCATAATTCAAAAAATTTAGCAGTATAACAATAATATAAACAATATAATGAGTTTAAAAATATTACTTTTTTGTTAATCAAATAATATACATTCATTTGAATGCTATTCTTGAATCCTTTCATATAGAAAATCCACTATATATAAATTTGGCAGTCTATACTAGTTACATTCAAAACTCACTATAGACTACTCATACTCAATGAAAATAATAATAGCTAAGATTTTATGTACAGTGCCAAGAGCTATGCTAAGTACTTTACAATTATGATGTCATTTGATCCATACAACAACTCTGGGAAGTAAGTGCCATCATTATAACTTTTAGAGATGAAGTAAAAGGAGGTGAAATTAATAGCTTAAGGCCACACAGTTAATGAAATTCTTAGAATGGATTTGAACTCAGATTATCCTAATCCATGTATTTTTCTAAGCATATTGCCTTAATGCCAAATTAACAAATTTCTTTCACAAATTCTGATTTACCATAATTACCCTTATACAATACCATTTAACTACTATACTTTTTCAGCAGTTGGAAAATTGTTAAACCTTAATTTGGAAATTTACAATAAGGATTACATTTGACTTGCAAAGTTTTGTTTCTAATTAGATTATAAATTCATGAATTTCTACAAATCAGGGAAGAAGAGAGAGAGAAAATAAATGTCCCCTCCTTCTTATCTGTCTTAACCTCTGCAATCTCCATCCTGACCAGAGTTGTGAAGGCAGAGGGAAGAAATTCACATTTTTTCCCCTCATCTTTCATTGAAAGCTTTATCAAAAATTAGTGAGAGTAAATTCTCTCCCCCCCATCTCTCTGTCTCTGTCTCTTTGTCTCTCTGTCTGTCTGTCTCTGTCTGTCTCTGTGTCTGTCTCTCTGTCTCTGTGTCTGTCTGTCTCTCTCTGTCTCTGTCTCTTTCTCTCTCTGTCTCTCTCTGTCTTTCTCTCTTTCTCTCTCCTCACACACACATTTTTGAGGAGTAATCTCAATTTAAAAATTCTGCCCCGTTGCATAAATAATCCATTTTCCCCTCAACTCCAGTTCTTCAGGTTTGGTGTTTTTACCTGGCCAAATTTGTTTCCCAAAATTATCTAAGTACTGAATCTGAGTTCTACCTTTATGGTAGCAAAGGACATCTCTGCTTACGTAGGCAGCTTTACATTATCCCAAGCTTTGAACAGCTTACCTAATGAGTTGGTAAGAGACTCACTCTATGCCAATTACATATTGATATGCATATCCCTTTGCCATTTATTCCTCATTAATCTAATATTGGGCAAGGACTAGTACTCACTCTGACCCCATTTCCACATGCTCCCTTTCCTTTCTTTATGTACAAATGAGAGAGAATACCTCTGGAGCTTCAGACCTATTTATCTTTATCCTTACTGAGTTTGGTTAGTTTTATTCAACAACTTCATGGCTGACTAATCACTGGAGGAGTCCACTCCAACCCGTGATTGGGCAAAGGTCTAAATACCAGATGAAATGGAATAGGCTCACTTGGTGATAGTCATGTGAACAAAGGGACCCCTGGCTAATTTGCCAAATTGCTAAAAGGATTTCTTTATATGGGCCTAACCTTGATTAAAAAAGCAAATTCGGGAAAAGAAAGTTAAAAAGAGTTTATTCAGCTCACCAAGGCAATTAGCAGTAGTGTGAATGTCTACATTCAAATTGCATGCTGCTTTTATAGAGAGGAGTAAACAACTCATAAAGGAAAGACAATACTAATTCTCACACATTTCAATGAGGAAATGGGGTTAATACTTTCTCAGCCACTCTTTTAGTATTTGTGTTGGTACATGTATCAATGAGAAGGTGAGCACACGACTTCTCATGTAAGCAAAGTTTAAATGAGGTTTTAAAAAACAATTACTTAAACTGACCCAGCAAAATGTCAATACTTTATTTAAGTACAATAGTATTCCACTGCAATTATATACCATGACTTTGTTCAGCCATTCCCTAATTGATGGGACCTTACTTTCTTATTCTTTGTCACCACAAAAAAGAACTGCTATAACTTTGTAAACGTGAGTATTCAGATTTTTATAGTCCTTTGGGCATAGTATCAAATTGTTTTCCACAATGGTTGGACCAGTTCACAGCTTCACCAACATCTCCTCTAGCATTTGTCATTTTCCTTTTCTGTCAGTCAATATTAGTCAATCTGATAGGTGTAAGGTAGTGCCTTAGAGGTGCTTTAATTTACATTTCTCTAATAGCAACTTGGAACATTTCCCATGACTATTGATAGTTTTCATTTCTTCTTCTGAAAGCTGCCTGCTAATATCTTTAAATATTTATCATTTGAGATTGGTATTCATTTTTATAAATTTGAGTCAGTTCTCTATATATGGGAGAAGTTACATTTTTAAAATATTTATTTTTATTTATAGATAAGGCAATTGGGGATAAGTGACTTGCCCAGGGTCACATAGCTAAAATGTATTAAGTTTCTGAGGCTAGATTTGAACTCAGGTCCTCCTGTCTCTAGGACTAATACTCTATACACTATTCCATCTAGTTGCCCCCAGAAACTATTCTTTAGCAGAGAAACTTCTTAAAAATTTCATGCCCCATCTTCACCCCCAGTTTCTTGACTTTCTTCTTATTTTGGCTACATAGGTTTTTGTTTGCACAAAAGATTTTTTAATTTTATGCAATCAAAATTATACAATTTCCCTCCTGTGATCTTCTCTGTCTCTTGCTTGGTCATAAACTCTTCCCTTATCCATAGATCTGACAGGAAATTTCTTCCACATTCCCCTAATTTGCTTTTGATATCATCTTTTATTTCTAAAACATGAATCTATTTTGATCTTATCTTGGTATGTGGCATAAGATGTTGGTCTGTGTCTAGTTTCTGACAATCTGCTTTCCAGCAATTTTTGTCAAATAGTTAATTCTAGCTTTCAGAGCTTCAAGCTGGATTTATTAAACACTAGATTGCTGCAATCATTTACTTCTGACTATTGTGTACCTAATCAATTCCATTGATCAACCACTCTATTTCTTATCCAGTATTAGATTGTTTTGATAGTTACTGTTTTGTAGTATAATTTGAAATCTGGTACTATGAGGTCACCTTCCTTTGCTTTTTTTTCAGTGATTCCCTTAATATTCTTGATCATTTTTTTGTTTTTGTTGATGATGATGTTGTTTCCAGATGGATTTTGTATTACTTTTTCTAGCTCTATAAAGTAATTCTTTGGAAGTTTCATTGGTATGGCACCAAATAAGCAATTTGCTTAGATAGTATCGTAATTTTTATTATATTGGCTCAACCAACGTAATAAAAATTGTCCACAAGCAAGTAATACATGCTGATGTATGTAGGTTTATTTTATATCCTGAAACTTTTCTTAAGTTGTTAATTGTTTCAACTAATTTTTAGTTGATTATTTAGAGTTCTATAAGTATTCTATCATTTCATCTGGAAAAAATGGTAGTTTTATTTTCTCTTTTAATTCTTATGCCTTCATTTTGCAAAGGTCAATGTAGAAATTTTGCAAAGGTCAATGTAGAAAAATCACTCATATGTTCTGTAAATAAAAAGCTTTAATTTAAAAACAAATTCTTATGCCTTCAATTTCCTTTTCTTATTACTATAACTTACATTACTTGTGTGATACTCCCTTTGTTTTATTTATTTTTGGAAGGCAATTGGGGTTAACTGACTTGCCCAGATTCACAGAGTTAGAAAGTATTAAGTGTCTGAGGTTGTATTTGAACTCAGGTCTTCCTGACTCCAAGGCCAGTATTCTATTCACTGCACCACCTAGATGCCCCTATAAATTACTAGTTGAAACAATGAATGACAAACAACAGCCTCTGAGTAAAGCTGGCTTGGAATTGATCAGTTGGAAGATTTTTTTCCTTCCTTCCTTCCTTCCTTCCTTCCTTCCTTCCTTCCTTCCTT
>JAJPUD010000855.1:4163-69485 GCA_023553655.1 Myrmecobius fasciatus | reverse complement strand
TCCTTCCTTCCTTCCTTCCTTCTTTCCTTCCTTCCTTCCTTCCTTCCATTCTTCCTTCCATTCTTCCTTCTTTTTCTTCTTCTCTCCTTCTCTTCTTCCCTCCTTCCCTTCCTCTGTCCACACAGAATATCATACTTTTGCTTACAGATGCTCTTAAAAGCATTTTTTTTCTTTTTTCCACCTCTGAATCCTCCTAAGATATCTTGGGATTTACTGACTTGATTTCTTTCTTAAAGAACATGTCTCAAACCAAAATCAGTCTGATTTTAGTTGGTCACCAATAGTTCCTTGGCCAAGTTCTAATTGATTCAGATCAAATATAAATATCAGTCATTTCTGTTTGACCAGAAACCCTAAGGATTTTCCCCTCGTAGCCTCATTTATTTATTTAGAGTTCTTTGGACTAGATGAAAGAGGAGATTTTTTTTATCTCAATTGCTATCTAACCTTATTCACTGAATGGATTTACTTTCAGTCAAAAAGACCTGTTGAAGATCTTATTTTTAAAAGACCAAGGTCTGCATCTCTAGTCATTTTGATTTATATCTTGCCACTGGACCCATATGGTTTTGGAGGGGAAAATGAGGCAAGGTGACCTTGCATAGCCCTCCCTCACTTAAACCCAACTCAGGAATAAAAAGACATTACCATAGCATTTTATCAATCTCAAAATCCTGTGACAACAGGTAAGCAATGAGCTGCAGTCATGATTCTGCATACAGGCAACACAGGACATAGGGTCATCTTCTCTTTGGAAGCATCATTGGGATTTGGCAGCCTGCTGGATGTCTGAGCAGTCTTTTAAGGACTGCATGACTTACGTCATGATGTGAATAAGGGGCTAGAAAAGTTCTCAATTATTTGCTTACCCAAACTTGGTCTGATTACTGTGGCAGGCAGGGATCTCAGTCTGTGGTCAAAACATACACTCCCAAAAATATACAGGGAGAGGAGCCAAGATGGCAGAGAGTAGACAGGACATTGCCTCAGCTCTGATCATCAAGAGCTACTATGGAGTCAGGGAAGATTAGAACACAAACACAAAAGAGGACAGCAAAGGCAAAATGCCTTCAGTTGAAACCTCAAAGGTGGTTACAAACTCATCTCCAGCTCAATAGGTTCTTTTGGAAGAGTTCCAAAGGTATCTTAAAAGAGAGAAAGAAGAAAAATTAGGAAAAGAAATGAGAACTATGCAGGAAAGTTAGGAAAGTTTTAGAGGAAAAGCCACAACTTGGAAAGGAAAACACAGAAATTGACTGAATAAAACAACTCTCTAAAAAATAAATTTAGTGAAATAGGGAAAAATACTGAAGAAAACTTCTTTAAAAATTAAATTGGCAAAAGAAAAAAAGAAAACAATTTCTTAAAAAACAGAATTGATGAAATGGAAAAAATCTAGTGAAGAAAACAGTTCCTTTAAAAGTGCAATTGGCCAAATACAAAAGGAGGTAAAAAAGCTAACTGAAGAAAATAATTCACTAAAAATTAGAATTGGACAAATGGAAGTGAATGACTATGAGACATCAAGAATCATCAAACTAAATTTAAAAAAAATAGAAGAAAAAGTAAAATACCTCATTGGAAAAACAACTGACTTAGAAAATAGATCCAGGAAAGACAATCTAAGAATTATTGGTCTACTTGAAAACTACAATGGAAAAAAGAGGCTGGACAATATCTTTCAAGAAATCATCAAGGAAAACTGCCTGTATGTCCTTGAATCAAAAAGTAAAATAGTCATTGAAAGAATCCAGTGATCATCTCCTGAAAGAGACCCCAAGATGAAAACTCCAAAAAATATTGTAGCTAAATTCCAAAATTATCAGACCAAGGAGAAAATTCTGCAAGCAGACAGAAAGAAACAATTCAAATACAAGGAGCCACAATCAGGATTACCCAGGCTTTAGCAGCTTCCTCATTAAAGAACTGGAGGGGCTGGAATATGATATTTTGGAAGGCAAAGGACCTTAAACTACAACCAAGAACACATCTACTACAACCAAGAGCATATCTGACCATGTTATTACCCTGCTCAAAAACCTCCAGTAGCTTCCTGTTGCCTCTAAAATAAAATATAAATGTCTTTGTTTTTACAACCTTAATAAATGTGTATTGATTGAATAGTGTTGAAAGATTAGAGAGGTCACAAGGAGCAGGACAGAGCAATATAACAGATGGGGAAAAAATCACCCTCTGAGTGATTAATGGTGTCAAAAACTTTGGAAAGACCAAAGTGAAAGGAGACTAAGGGAGGGTTATTGGATATGGTAGTTAAAAGTCATAGGTGACTTTTAAAAGAGCACTTTTTTTTTTTTTGCTTCTTGCTGAGGCAATTAGGGTTAAGTAACTTGCCCAGGGTCACACAGCTAGGAAGTGTCTGAGATCAGATTTGAACTCAGGTCCTCCTGACTTCAGGGTTGGTGCTCTAACCACTGTGCCACCTAGCTGCCCCTGAGCACTTTTTTTTTAAATGAAGCTGGAAGTCATATCTCAAAGAATTGAGGTTCTACTTTCTTCGGAATTGGCAATAAAAGGGAAGAAATGTAGTACAGTAGAAATACCAGTGGTTCTGCAATCAGAGGACCTTAGTTCAAACTATACTGCTGATATTTGCTATCTATGTGACCTTGAACAAATTACTCCGACTCTGAAGAAAGGCTCAGTTTCTTCATATGTAAAGTAAGGTAGTTGGATTAATTGATCTCTGGGGATCCCTTCTTGCTCTTGATTTGTCATCCTGTGAAAGAAGGGAACTTGAATTGATATAGGGTCAATGAAAATATTTTAAGGATAGGAACACCTCACTATGTTTATAGGAAAAGACATAGAGCCTATAGAGGGAACTCTTGAAGTTAAGTAAAAAGAATGGAATGATGGGAATGAACTCTTGGAGAGAATAGGAAAAGATGGTATCAATGGCATAAGTGGAGGGCCTTGGCAAGGAGATGTACCATTTCATCTTCCAAAATAGGAAGGAAGGAAAAGAAAATAAGTGAAGATTTAGACATTTTAGGGACATGAAGATGAATGTTGTACTTAAGCAGCATCTTTGGTGACAAAATGAAAGAACAAGCAATTGTCCTAATGATTTGATTAAGGTACATGCTAATAACAATCATTCCAAGAAAAACCCACCTATTTTTTCTTCACAGGAGATAATTGCCTCAACCATTCCCTTCACTTTGCTAGAGTAGATATAGCCTAGGGTCTTGGCAAGAATGAGATGGTTTTGTGCTAATTAGAAAAAGAAGAAATAAGCAGCTGTTCTTTTAAAGTGCTTTGAACAGCACTCTAGAGAGCACATTAAATAGCCAAAAAACCAAAGCAAAAATGTACATTATTAAGATCATATCCATTCAGAAGGCAATTGTTCACCATTAGTTCCAAAAAGAATAGAGAGTTTAGATTCCCAGAATTCATCATGCCAAGTCTTTGCTTTCCAAGTTTTCCTCCTTGCTCTTCGCCTCTTTGCTTTACAAATTATACATTACAGTTTCATTCCATCAGATGTAAGTGATATTTATAGGAAATCCTGAGTATTGCCAATGAGTGAATAGTTACATTAAACACATTTTAAAACAACCTTTTCTCACAGTTGTTTATAATAACCTCTCAAAAGTTTGAAATTAAAATCTGTTTCCTATCCAGCCTTTCTCTGATCACACCTCCCTTTTTCCCATTGATTAAAGTCAAAAGCTTTCCCTTGAATCTGCTTCAACTGCCTTGGCCCACCACACTCAAATACTCTGCAGCTAATTATCCCAATCCCTTATTAGCCCTTTTTCTTGTCTTCCTGGGTTTCCTTCTCATAGTTCATGCTCATTGGGTACTTTGTATCCAAAAGTTTATTCTGCCATGCCCCATCCCCATTCCCATCCCCAAAGGGCTAACTCTTTTCTGTCTTCTGACTGATTTTCTAACTCTTGTCCTGTACTCCCCAAATTTTTGGCAACAGAACACTCAAAAAATTAGCCATCCCACCAGAAATGTAACCCAGAATTTTTTCACATGGCACAGAAACAATAGGGAAGAGTGGGATGTTGGTACTTCGAAGGACAGAGTTGATTTTAAGACAGTCTTGCTTGGAGAAGTGTGTCCCCCAGAGACTCAGTTCTTTGCCTTTGAGGATATTAAGGGAAGGGTAAGCCAAGGAGACAGATACCATTATGATGGGACCCTAGTTAGGGTGACATCCCTTATGGTATGGAAGGCTGGTAGAAGAGGTTCAATGAACTATGAATATGGTATTTTATCTAGAAAGAAGGAAGCTTTCTGGAGAGGAATTCCATTTCCTGTATTTCAGGATCCCAAGGTAAAGTCCCATTTACTCTATGTTATTTAGGACCCTCTTTCCTTACCTCACAAGCTACTCTGCACTCAATGGGCTCCAAAACTATTATTACATTTCAGGCTACAGGATGAATGCAAGATGGCTTTAAATACTGTATCCCTATTAGATGAGAACAAAGAGCAGGTATTATTTAATATTTGCATTTTCCCCAGCTAAGCAAAGTAGCTTGCACATAATAGGTACTGTTCAAAGTGAAGTTGAAACTTGTTCTTATATAAAATAATAGCATTTAGAGCTGGTTTAGCTAGATGGTACAGTGGATAGGGCACTGGGCCTAGACCCAATTCAAATGCAGCCTCAGAAACTTATTAGCTTAGTAAAGGCAAGTCACTTGATTCTGTTTGCCTCAGTTTCCTCATCTATAAAATGAACTGGAGAAGGAAATAGCAAACCACTTCAGTATCTTTGTCAAGAAAACCCCAAATGGGATCACAAAATGTGACAAAACTAAACAACAACAATACAAAGATTTAGAGCTAGAAGAGACTGTAGAGATCATCTTGTAGAGCTTTTTTATTTTATAGAAACTGAAACTCCAAAACATTAAATGATATATCCCAAGTCACACAGGTATATTTAGCAGAGCTGAGATTTTAATCTAAGTTTTCTGATCCCAAATCCAGTATTTTTGTTCTCTGATTGAGTAATATGGAATACAAGGTGTGTGTGTGTGGGGGGGGGACGGACACACAAATAGATTCCTTATCATTTAGGAGATTTGGGCAAGTTAAAGATTTACTCTTCATTTCAGTCTCAGCTACTGCCTCTCCCAATCTACCATGCCTACAACTTTATCCAGAGTTACCAAACCCTCAGTTGACATTTCACCCAGTCAAAAATCTTTGCCAGCAGTTTTTCTGAAAGTGTTTCTGACCCAAGGATTTAGGCAGAAAGGGGTATTTTTAGGCCAAGAAAAGTCAGTTCTGTGCAGAATTATCACCATTTCCCTTACGCCCATCATGTCCCATCCATTTCTGCAAAATCTACAAAAACTCCATTTGTGGGTGAGTGGGTGGGAAGGGTGGGGAATGCATATAATGGTGAAAAAAATTGCTTGGGGAGAAAGGGAATGGGATGGAGAGAAGGGTGTTCTTGTCTTCTCAGTACTTGGAGGCATATTATGTGTTCTGTGGAGCTTGTGAAAAATAGCTATAAAACTATTTCTTTGGGAGTACTTAGTTCTTCTGAACAACCAAATCCATTTGCATGAATTTATTTCTTATCAAAATACTGATAAGTATACAAAGCCTAGCTCAGCCTAAGCTTAGTAGTCACCTTTACATAATCAATACATTTCTTCAACATTTGCTGATCTCTACTTCTCACTTCTATTTTCTTAAACTTCAAAAAAACTTTTGATTCTATGTATCCCAACACCTTCTCCACATTTTTAAAAAGGAAGCAGAGGAAATTCAGCTTCCTTCTCTGGGTATCTATGCTAAGGCTAAGGGAAGTACTTTCTTCTCCTTTTTAGATGGTAATTCCATCTCCATCAAGTCCTCTCTCCACAAGGATTCTGATCTTTATATAACATCTTAAGATTTGAAAGTATCTTCAGGATTATCTATCCTAATGCCCTGCTCAATGCATGAATACCTTTTATGATATGCATGATACATGGTCATTCAGCTTCTGCTTGAATATGTAAGTTCTTTCTTTCCATTGCTTTCCCTGTTCCTCTCTCACTTTGGAAAACAGCCTGATCTCAAGTCAGATTTTTTAAACCCAAATGAATGCCATTTTAACTCAACTTTCCTCATTCAAATTTATTTCAATTTCAATTCTAAAATCATTTATAATGTAAAGATCTACTCTGTGCAAGGCACTGTGATGGGCACCAGAGTACAAAGATGAAATATGATTCAAATATTCTAGGAGGGAATTTGTCATAGGCAGAATGAATGAATGAAAATGCATTATTAAACACTTATTCTTTGCAAAGCACTTTCCTAAATGATAAGGAAGACAGAAAAACAGAGCTATTTCTTGATTTCAAGGAATTCCCTTTCTAATGGGGGAATTAACATATGGGGAAGGTTTTAGTTGCAAGCACAATAGAAGGGTCAGTTGGACTTGTGGGGGAAGTGGCAAAGCAGATGTTTTTTCTTTACTATCATTTACACTAAAAAAAGGCTTATCAGTTTCTGATGTTGAAACATTTGGCAGTGTCAAGGAAATGCTTCATTTTCTGTATCTTCAAAAGATATGGTTGTGGTACCTATAGAAGCAGTTGCCAGACTGCATCTCCATAGGGCTTGCTTCCCAGGTTGATGGATGCCTTGGTGTTCCCAAGACTCATGGATTCAGGATTCTAGGCAGTCTTCACCAGAATTTATGGGGAGATGGTAGCAAAGGTGGAGACAGTGATTTGACTTTTCTGGCACATACTCTTCTTGTCTGTCAATATAATTACTGCCTCGGATAGGTTGGCTTTCCTGCTCTATGGATAGCACTTGATTGGAAGTGATGAGAATAATTGTTCCCTTCTTCACAAGTTCTGCTTCTCTTGATAACAGATATGGATAACTAGGCTAGAAATAGAACCAGGTGTCTGTTGGGTGCTGCCATTCCCAGGGCTCCTGTACCCATCTCCCTGCAAGTGGTGATTGATAGTTTCTGGTGGTGATGAGGAGAGTAGTAGAACCTTCTCCACAATGATTTCTCCCCTCAATGATGGTTGCTGAGACTGGGCTAGAAACCAGTCTAATGGTTCAGGAGGAAGGGCTTTGTTCTATTTTCTTCCAGGTCTGAAGTTAGAGTGGAAGATGGTTAGAGTGGAAGAGGTAGCCTAACTTGCTGGGAACATGCTGCCTCTTGTTTTTTCCCCAGGGGATGCTGCTTCAGGGAGAATACTCTGCCGGCTTATTAGAGTGGAGTATAATAGAGAAAAAAAAATGAAGAAACCATTCCTGCACATTGGTAACTTGTTAACTTTCTACATTATAGCAGAGAAGATATCTCTTTGTATCTATATATTTGTCTAATAGAATGTAGCTGTGTAAGTTAATCACTCTACAAATGTTCTCAATTGGAGAATAAAGAAAGGGCTGCTAAAATTGGGTTGGAATTTTCTCTTTTGCAGGGGACTCTATTTCAAATTTTCCTGCCAGCCATTCATACCTAAAGAATTTTTTGTAAACATGTTAAGTACTTGTGGACATTGACTTTGCCTTTGTGATAACCTTATGCATTACTAAGACCGACATCCCTGGAAGGCTATGGTCACTAAACAATAAAAGTATAGAAATCAGTACTTTAACATTTAACATTAATATTTAACAAGATTATAGAATTACATCATTTCTATTTTCCTTGTAGATTTTTTTTTTTTTTTTTGCTGGGGTAGAAGGGAAGGAAGAATGAGCTTCCAGGTGAAAAAGAGAATTCATGTGGTTAATAAGAAACTGAGGCCTCAAAAATGCAATAACATTTTTTATACTAATAACAGTCTAAGAGTCTATAATAGAAAAATAAATCACATGCCAAATAACTACAAAAAGCACAAAATATCTAGGGATCAATCTACTAAAACACATAAAATATTTTTATAGATTCAGTTACAGAATATTCTGAAAGAAAGAAGTTAAATAATGGAGAAATATCCAGTGCTCATGGCTAGGCCATGCCAATATAATAGAAATGAAAATATTTCCTAAATTAATTAGCAGTTTTAATATCATATTAATCAAATTATTAACAGGGTACTTTATATAGGCTTCAATAATAACAATGATTCAACAATAAGAATGTTCATTTGGAAAAAACAAAGATCCAGAATATCCAGGGAAATTAAGAAAAGAGGGAGGAGGAGGGAAATAACACTTCCAAATTTCACATTTCCAAGATAATATTTCAATGATTCAAACTATTGTAAAGCAACAGTCATCAAAACTATCTGGTATTTGTTGAAAAATAAATAAATCAAAGGGATGGACTAGGAAAGGGAGAATGAAAACAATGGAACTCAATATTCAGTGTTCAATAAACTAAAAAACATAAAATATTTAGGAGAGAACAAACTATTTGATAAAAACTGTTGGGAAAACAGTTTGGCAAGAATTAAGCTTAGACCAATACTTATGCCATATTTCACAATACATTCTAAATGAACTTGACCTTAATATTAATGATCAATCTATTAAAAATTAGAAGAGAAGCAGATCAAATACCTCTTTCAGTTAGGAATAGGAGATGTATTCTTAACCAAACAATGGATAGAAGTAATTACAGAAGATAAATAAATAATTTTGATTAAGTTGAAAAGTTTCTGCACAAACAAAATTAATATACTTAGGACAAGAAAGAAATAAGTTGAATGGGAAAAAAAACTTTTTATTAAGCTTCTCTGATAAGAGTTTGGTATCCAGGATTTAGAAACAATTAACATATACATGTATACATATATACATACACATTAATAATATACACATCTGAGCCTTCAATGAATCATAAACTTTTTGCTGGTTGAGGGTCTTGACTCATTATTGATGACTGCTAGCTAACTGATCAGAATGGTAGTTGCTGAATGTTTGAATGGCTGTGTCAGTTTCTTAAAATAACAGGGAATTAATACAGGGAAGCTGGATAACACAGTAGATAGAGTGTTGGGCTTGGAGACAAAAATACCTGGATTCAAATTCAACCTCAGAAACTTACTAGCTAGATGACCTTGGACAAGTCATTTACCTCAGTTTCCTCATTTGTAAAATGAGCTAGAGAAGAAAATGGCAAACCATTTCAGTGTCTTTGCCAAGAAAATCCTCAAAATGAGGTCACAAAGAGGACACAACTGAAAACAACTATACAACAGCACACACATACATACATACAAATACATATCCCATCCAACTATTCTTCTATCCTTTTTGTTCTTCATTGCTGAATTTCTTGAAAAACATGTCTACTTTGATGTTTTAATTTTTTAAATACATTTTTTCCTTCAACTCCTTGCAAATTTGGTTTCTGCTCCTATAATTTTTATCAAAAATGTTCTCCTCAAAGTCTACAACGACCTCTTAATTGTCAAATCCAGTGACCTTTTTTCACTTCTTGTCCTTTCATTTCTCTGTAGCTTTTAACACTGACAATTCTTGCCTTTAGAGAGTCACTCTTCAGATTTTCTTGCTACCTTTATGACTGACTTGTCTGAGTCTCCTTAGCTGACTCTACATTTTTCCAACCTTTTAAGTGGATGTTCCCTGAGATTCTATTGTTGATATTTTTCTCTTTCTCTCTAAACTCTATATTTTGGAAATCTCATTTCCTTCTATAATTTTAAATGTTTGCTCCATGCGGATGATCTCCAAATCTATCTCTACCTTTGACCTCCCTTCCAAGTTCTTTATTGACACATCCCCAACAGCTAAAAGAATCTGTCTATGAGATGTTCCACTGACACCTCAAATTTAACATAATCCAACATGTCTTACATTATCTGCCCCATGCTTGCTTCTGACTCTGCTAGTTTGTTTTGTTTTGTTTTACCAATGATAGCACCAGGTATCATCATCTCCAATGTTAGCAACTTTGATGTTATCTTCAACTCAGTTCTCTTTCTTACTTTTTATATAGGAATACCTTGGAGATATTGGGGGTTCAGTTCTAGACCACTGCAAGAAATAGAGCAATAAAGCAAGTCACATAATTTTTGTTTCCTAATGCATGTAAATGTTTTGCTTACACTATATTGTAATCTATTAAATATGCAATATTATTATTATTGTTATTATTTTTGCTGAGGCAATTGGGGTTAAGTGACTTAGCCAGGGTCACATAGCTAGGAAGGGTTAAGTGTCTGAGACCAGATTTGAATTCAGGTTCTCCTGACTTCAGGGCTGATACTCTACCCACTTCCCCACCTAGCTACCCCTATAGTATTATTTCTAAAAAAAATGTGTATGACAATTTTAAAATACTTGATTGCTTAAAATGCTAATCATCATCTGAGCCTTCAGTGAATCATAAATTTTTTGCTGGTTGAGGCTCTTGATTCATTATTGATAACTGCTAACTGATCAGGATGGTGGTTGCTGAATGTTTGAGTGGCTGTGGCAGTTTCTTAAAATAACCCACAATGAAGTTTGCCATATCTTTTGATTCTTCCTTTTATGAAAGATTTCTCTGAAACATACAATGCTGTTTGATAGAATTTCATCCAAGGTAAAACTTTTTTCAAAATTGGAGTCAATTCTGTCAAACCCTGCCATTGCTTTATCAACTAAGTTTATGTAATAATCTTCAATATGATTGTGCCAGAAGAAATAGAGAGCCCCAAAGAGAGGAAGAATGGTCAATTGGTGGAATAGTCAGAAGTCACACAACATTCGTGAATTCAGTTCTCCATCTTATGTAGGTGCAGTTTGTGGCACCCCAAAACAACTATAATAGGAACATCAAAGATCACTGATCACAAATCGTTAAAACATATAATGATAATGAAATTTTTTTAATATATAAAGCTTTTTATTTACAAAACATATGAGTGATTTTTCAACATTGACCTTTGCAAAAACTTTTTTTCCCAAGCTTTTCCCCTCCTTCCCCCCACCCCCACCCCTAGATGACAGGTAATCTAATACATGCTAAATAGGATAAATTATATGACAAATACAATACATCTATACATATCTATACAGTTATCTTACTGCACAAGAAACATCAGATCTAGAAAGAGAAGAAGAAAAAACAACCTAAGAAGGAAAACAAAATGCATGGAAATATTCACAGAAAGCGTTAAAATGCTGTGTTGTGGTTCACACTCAGTTCCCACAGGCCTCTCTCTGGATGTATATGACTATCTTCATCACTGAACAACTGGTTTGAATCACATCATTGTTGAAGAGAACCATGTCCATCAGAATTGATCATCATATAGTCTTGTTGCTATGTATAATGTTCTCCTGGTTCTGCTGATTTCACTCAGCATCAGTTCATGCAAGTCTCTCCAGTCCTCTCTGAAATCCTCCTGTTGGTCGTTTCTTAGATAATGAAAATTTTTGAAATAATTGTGGGAATTACCAAAATGTGACACAGAGACATGATGTGAGCACATGCTGTTGGAAAAATGGTGCCAATAAACTTGCTTAACGCAAGGTTGCCACAAAACTTCAAATTATTTTTTAAAAAATGCAGTATCTGCAAAATGTAACAAAGTGAAGCACAATAAAATGTACCACAATTTCATTAGCCATTCCCTAATCAATGGATATCTAATCTATTTTATTTCTAGTTCTTTGGTATCACAAAATTGCTGTTAGAAATCTTTTGTGTGTTTTTCTTTTTGTCAATGACCTCCATGGGAGTATATGCCTAACAGTGGAATCTTTGGGTCATAGGTTATGGACACTTTAGCTACTTTATTTGCACAATTCCAAACTGCTTTCCAAAATGGTTGAATTAAATCACATTTCAATTAACAGTGCACTAGTGCATCTGTCTTTCTATAATCCCTCCAATGCTGACATAGATGAGCATAGCTCACCTTTTGTCATTTTTTCCAATTTACTGGGCATGAGATGAAATACCAGAGTTGTTCTGGTTTTCATTTCGTTCATTACAAATGACCTAGATCATTCTTTTTTGTGGTTATTAATAGTTTGTTATTCTTTTTTATTTTGCTGAGGGAATTGGGGTTAAGTGACTTGTCAAGGGTCACACAGCTAGGAAGTGTTAAGTGTCTATTGGATTTGAACTCAGGTCCTCCTGACTTCAGGACTAGTGTTCTATTCACTGCGCCACCTAGCTGCCCCTGCAATTCTTTTTAATAACTGTTCATATCCCTTGATATTCCTTCTTTTAGAGAATGGATTTTGGTCTTAAATATTTCTGTTAATTGTCAAAATATTTTGCATATTAAACCTTTATCCAAGAACGTTGATACAAGGCTGTTGGTTTTCCCCTTCAGTAGACCTTTTTCCTTTCTATCTTAGTTATTAGTTTTATATGTACTAAAGATTATTTTTAAAAACTTTTTCATATAATCAAAATTATCTTTTTTATCTTTTACATTTTCTTCTCTACTTTGGCAAAGAATGCAACTCCTACATGTAGCAGTGAAAGGTATGCAATCTAATTCTCTTTTTCTCATGGTATGATTTTTTATATTAAAGTTACATATGCATTTTGAATTAATGTGGAATATGTATAACATATTAATCTAAGACTTATTTTGGACTGGCTGCTTTTTCACTTTTCCCTAGCAGTTTAAATCAAATAAGGAGGTTTTTTTCCCCTACCTAATTTATGTTTTGAAGTTTATTAAACACTAGGTTATTGAATTCCATTATTTCTGATTCTTTCTTGGCTGGTCTGTTTCATTGATATATTTTTTTTATTTTTCAACTAAATGGTTTTTATGATTGATGTTTTATAATATGATATGAGGTCTGGAAGTGATATTCCCTCTTCATTCCTACCCTTTTTCATTATTTCCCTTGATATTCTATATCTTTTATTCCCTCAAATAAGTTTTGTGATTTTTATCAAGTTCTATAAAGTATCCCTTTGATAATTTGATTGTTTAGCATTAAGACTAAATTAACATTAGTAATATTATCATTTTTATTATCTTGGCATAGTCCAGTCATAAGCAATGAATATTCTTCCAACTATTTAGGTTGTTTATTTCCTTAAGGACCATTTTGTAATGAAATCTACACAAATATGGGGTGTGTTTTAGTAGAATGGCACGCAAATATTTTATTTATGCCAAATATTGTAGTTATTTTAAATAAAATTTTCCTTTCTATTATCACCTCTTGTATTGGCTGTTATCATATAAAAATACTGTAATGTGAAATTTTGCTGAAGCTATTATCTTAGTTTTTTAACTGATTCTCTAGGACTTTTAAAGTAAACTATTGTTATCAGCAAATATAGAATTTCAGTACCTCTTAAGTTTTTTCTTTATTCACTTTCTTCTCCTTACCCTCCTCTCCCAACTCATCTTTCATTTAAACTAATCTTCCTTCCAAATAGATCATGTTGTGCCAACACTCTGCTTAAAAAAAAAGTTAGTACCCCTATTCTGGAGAGAAGTTTGGAACTACGCTCAAAAAGTTATCAAACTATGCATATCCTTTGGCCCAGCAGTGCTTCTACTGGGCTTATATCCCAAAGAGATCTTAAAGGAGGGAAAGGGACCCATATGTGCAAGAATGTTTGTGGCAGCCCTTTTTGTAGTGGCTAGAAACTGGAAACTGAATGGATGCCCATCAATTGCGGAATGGCTGAATAAATTATGGTATATGAATGTTATGGAATATTATTGCTCTGTAAGAATTGACCAGCAGGACGATTTCAGAGAGACCTGGAGAGACTTGCATGAACTGATGCTAAGTGAAATGAGCAGAACCAGGAGATCATTCTACACAGCAACAACAAGACTATATGATGATCAGTTCTGATGAACATGGCTCTCTTCAACAATGAAATGTTTCAAACCAGGTCCAATTGTTCAGTGATGAAGAAAGCCATCTACATCCCTGTCCCAGGGAGAGGCCTGTGGGATCTGAGTGTGGACCACAACATAGCATTTTCATGCTCTCTATTGATGTTTGCTTGCATTTTGTTTTCCTTCTCAGGTTTTTTTTTCCTTGTAGATGATGCAATTTTTCTTGTACATCAAGATAACTGTATAAATATGTATTACACATATTCGATTTGTCAAGTATTTTAACATAATTAACATGTATTAGGCTTCCTGCCATCTAGGGGAGGGGATGGGGAGAAGGAGGTAAAAATTTGTAACAGAAAACTTTGTAAGGGTCAATGTTGAAAAATACCTATGCATATGCTTTGTAAATAAAAAACTTTAATAAAAAAAGTTAGTACCTGCCAAACTTCTTTATTTAACATTCAAGTCTCTCTATAATCTGGTATTACCCTATCATTTCAGCCTTATTTTATTCTAGTCCGGGGGCACTCTGCTCTAACCAGATGGGACTGTCTCTTGAACTTCTTCATTATGATTTTCTACTTTCACATCCTGACTCTTAACTGTTTATGAATGATCTTTCTTTCCCAGCCTCACTTTTAAAAATTACTACCCAGCATTTTGCAGAAGTTAGAGTGTTGACCTGAGCAAAAATGTAACCTCAGACACACTTAGCTGTGTATCCTTAGACAAACCATTTAACCTCTGTTTGCCTTCAACTATTGGAGAAGGAAAAGGCAATCCAGTATCTTTGCAAAAAACAAAAACAAAAACTCCACAAACAATATTAGTGTGCTATGGTCCACAGGGTCAGAGAGAGTCAGACGTGAGTGACACATCTATGAATAACAGCAACAAGAGCTCATCAGTTTATAAGGAAGGTCAATGATACTCTTAACAATTGTGTTTTTTTAAATTCTGCTAATGATTCTAATATGTAAAGCATAGTAGCATGTTAAAATAAAACACGACTGCTTTTTCATCTAATCATTGCCATGGAAATCTAAACACTTCATCTTCTTTTCTCAAAGGCTTATATGGAAAACCAATGTCATGGTAACACTTATTCTCACCATCACTGTGTTCTAGAAATTTTTAGTATTTCCACACTCTGAATGCAAGATATTACTATTTACATTCCACTCACTATTCTCATGTTTGGTAAATTCAGTGTTTTTTTAACCCATTTTTACCAAGTTTTTTGATTGCTGAGGTTTGAGAGCCACTGATCACTCTCAAAATGTTGACATAGTGACAATCTTCTCACTGGAAATTGATTGCTGACTTATCAGCAATCAATTGTATCCCCAAAGACCAGTCTCAATAGAAAGTGAAAAGTGAGAACACTTTCCCATTACTCTTTTTTGCTCTTTCTCCACATATTGACACTCTCACTCCTCTACTAGCTCTTGAGCTCTAGGTGGGCCCTTAGTAAATTATTTTTCTTCCTTCCTCAAACCTTTTTTTTCCCTAATAGAAAGCAATTTCCTATCCTTTCAGTGAAGCTTCATTGTGTTAGGAATGCAAATTGGTAATGATTTTATGCTAAGATGTGGCCCTTCATGGGTGGCCCTTTCAGCATCTTCATGTCCTAATGTGTAATGCCATAGCAGTCCAGATGGCATATAAATAGGACACAACATAGTGGGACTTTTACCTTCCTAGTCCTAGATACTGTGCCTTCCCTTAATACAGGGCAAAGAAAGGGGAGAGGAAATATTTTTAAAGGATGTTTGTTAAAAAATGAATCTTCTAATATGTGCAATTTTACACATTGTGAAAGAGTGGAGTGAAGCATTTCAGATAAGAGGTTGGAGACGACTGTCTACAGGGAAACCTTTTTAGTGTCCTATAATTATAGCATACTATATGGAACAGACAACAACTAAGTAGTGCAGTGGATAGTGCCCATCTAAGAGTCAGAAAGATCTGAGTTCAAATCTCATCTCAGATACTTATTAACTGTGTGGTGCTAGGCAAGACATTTAACTCTTATTTGCCTCATCAGTAAAATGAGATGATAACAGCACCTATCTCAATTCAGATGATGATTGTAAAGCCTTCAGCCCAGTGCATGGCACCTAGTAAGTACTGTATAAATGTTAACTATTATTTTTATTACCTACCTTTAAGATTAGCTCTCATTCACACCCTTCTGTCTAAAATCCCTTTGTTAATAAAAGTACTTTTTCAATTCTAATACATTGGAAGTACATTGGGCACATCCTCTGCTTACTATCTTTCATAGGCTTCCAACTCTTGTTATATATATATACTACTTCCCAGTACTGTTGGGGTTCATTGCATAGAAAGCACATGAAGGAATAATTATAACATTAATTAAGAAATGCTATGAAACACTGGTTTATTTATTGATCCAATAACTTTGTCATGGATTAACAAATAATTTATTTTTTATCTCTGAAATAAGCTTTTCTTTTGCTTGATAAATCCATTTTTATTAGTAACTGCAGAACACAAAGCATGTATTGACTTAAAACTAAGCAATCTGGATTTGTACTTTTAATCAATATTAATGAATGGTCCAAATCTAAGAAGGAAATGTAATTAATGATTTCTAAGAGATTTTCATTCATTTTAATAGGAAAAAAGATTTAGAATGCATTTTTTTAAAATGGAGGGTTATTTTTTAGCTTTTTTCAAGGCTTTTAAAATAAAATATTGGGATGCAATTTAGGCAAACTGATCACATTTCTGTTCATAAAATGTATTTAATTTAAAAAATAAGACAATCTAACAAATCAACATTACAAGTAAAAGGAAAGGAAGACATTGGCTCAACAGTAGGTTTATCTGAAGTAGACTTGAGGATTTAAGGGGCCTGCAAACTCAATGTGAATTAACAGTATCATATGTTAGCCATAAAAGCTAAGACAACTGGGGCAGCTAGATGGTATGATGTGTAGAATACTGGCCCTGAAAAATCACAAGGACCTAAGTTCAAATCTAACCTTAGACACTTAACACTTATTAGCTGTGTGACCCTGAGCAAGTATCTAATTGTCTCACTACCAACCCCAAAAATGTAATTATATGTTTTTTAAAAGTTAATACAATCTTAAAGTGTATTAAGAAGTCATAGTATCTAGGACTGTGTAAGAGTCCCTATTTATATTCCATCTGGAGTACTTTTTCAGTCCTAGACATTGCACTTTAGGAAGGGCATGAAGATGCTGAGAGGGCCACCAGAACCATGAAGTACTTGGATATGGTGCCAAATGAGGATTTGTTAAAGGAAAGAAAGGGGAGAGGGAGGGAGCCTGAAGAAAGAATAACAATGAAGACACAATAACAGTTTTCAGGCATTTGAAGGTCTATCACTGGAAGATATTAGGCAGATTGAGGGATAATGAAGGAGGTAGGTGCAAACCTAAATCCATTCTAACATATGGATCTCAAAAAGTAGAATGTTCACCTTCAGGAAAAAACAACTTCCTGTTCCCTGAAATTCTGGAAAAGCCTGGATGACCACGTGTCAAGTATGTTCCCAGAGGTATCTCCCCTGCTTGCTCAGCATCAGAGGGGTTAGGAGGCTTTTGAGATTCTTTCCAAATCTGAGACCGTGGAAGAAGACAAAATAAGTCAAAATGTATTCCAGCACAAGCATAAATAGCCAGTAGTGGTCATTCAGTTTTAAGTCAAAGTGTTAAGGAAAGAAGGACTAAGGAGTATGAAAGCATGGTACAAAACTTACAGACTCAGTTGAGCCTAACTACCTAAGAGCAAATATTTTGGTAAAATAATTTCATTGTACTGATTTTGGTTATTAAAAACAATTTGATTGTTTTTAATACAAATTTGTGTTTATATATGTATATATATAATTGTGTATATATAATATATATATATAAAATAAACACAAATATAAATTGTGTTTAACATTTACATAATGCTTTAAAATTTGCCGAATGCTTTACTTACATAAGTTCATTTTTATGAGCTACATAATGATATATTTTAAGTAGTGTTGTGTTAATAAATGGAAAGCTGGGTAGCACAGTGAATAGAGGGCCAGGCTTTGAAAGAGGAAGACCTCAAATCTGCCCTCAGATACTTACTAGCTGTGTGACTCTGGGCAAGTCACTTAACCCTGATTTATCTGTAAATTGAACTAGAAAAGGAAATGACAGACCACTCCAGTATCATTGCCAAGAAAACCTGGAATAGGGTTGTGAATAGTCAAGCATGAATGAAAAGTGACTGAACGATAACAACAAAAATGATGGCAAATCTTTAACAGGTGTTAAAATGTATATACAACATACTTTTAAGTTTAGTCTATACCATTAACATTTCTCCAACACTTTTTAAAGTTTAGACAATCAACAAAATAATAAATCAAGCCCTGATTTATAGCATTTGACAATATTCAAGATGCAAATGCTCATTCTGAAAATTTAATACTTGACTGGTTGGAGCTGTTTCTAGCCCACTGCTGATTAAAGTATTGTTATTCTCATTTTACAGATGTAAAAAATGAGGCTCAGAGAGGGTGAGTGATTTGCTCAGGTTCATATGATAAAGGTGAGGAAGGATTGGAAAATAGGAATTTCTGACTAAAAGTCAAGAACTCAACCTACTAGACAACACTTCGTCTTTTTTGTTTTGCTACTAAGAAGCATTGCCCAGAGATTGTTTATTGTTTAATAGGTTTAATATGCAAAAGTGACTGACCTATGAAAAATCTGTTCTGGAATATATCATGATACCTATGACTCTGAGTTTGGAATCTAGGATTTAGTCCCTTGTCTGTAACTAATTAAATATGTAACTTTGGGCCAATCAAAGAGACAAGATTGGAAGAGATGTACTCAAATAGTTCTAAAATTTTATAATTCTGTACATTTGATTCTTCATTCTTGACTATTAAACTTTTCAATATAGTAAAAGAATTGTTCATCCTGAAGCTATATATTGGAGAAGGTAGTGCTGAGATGAAGAGATGTACAGGGATGGAAAAGGCAGTACACATCAGAGAATATTGTCTGTGCTCTCCTAAACATACCCAAATGATGTTCTCTGGGTTCCCTTTCTGGTCAGACACTGACACACCAAATACCCAGCCCATTTCTGCCTAAGCTATAGAATCCATCTATAGTAGATCTAGCCCTAGAAGGGACCTCAGAGAACATCTAGTCCAACTTCTTTATTTTCCAGTTGAAGAATTGTAGACCCAGCAAGATTGAGTGATTTGCCTAAGATTGCTTGTTCAATAAATATCAGAGTCAGGATTTGAACCTGGGATTTGAATTTACAGCTAATATTCTTTGTCTGTGCAATGCTATCTTCCCATAATAAAGAATGTGGCTCCTCAGGCACTACTTCATTTTCTCTCTGTGGTCATAATGTAGGGACAGTGTCACAGTGGATATCTGGATGGAAGGATCCCAAACCACAGTCTGGCTGTGTCCTCATAGGCAAAGGGAAGTAAATAGCCAAGCAATGCATTATCCAGTAAGTTCAACCACTATGGACAATCTAGATAGTTCACACCAGAAAAAGAGTACTTTTCCTGACTAGAACAAAAGTTGCTAGGTTGTTTGTGTGTATGTGTGTGTGTGTATGTGTCTTTTGGGGGGAGGCAGCTTGAATTATCTATACTTTAAATCTCTTTACTTTATTTGGCCTGTTCAGATTCAGGTAAAATGCTATTTTACAAGAGAAAATAAATATTCAATTCAAATTAACATTAAAAATTAATTTCTTAAGTATTTTTAATATATATTGCTTTATGAATCATATTAGGAGAGAAAAATCAGGACAATGGGAAAAACCATGGGAGAGAAAAACAAATAGAAAAAATAAGTAAACATAGCATGTGTTGATTTACATTAAATCTCCATAGTTCTTTTTCTGGATGCAGATGGCATTTTCTATCCAAAGTCTGTTAGGAATGACTTGGATTAAATTCATGTTTAAACAAAACCTAGGTTAAGTACTGAAAATCAGGCCAAATTTTATTGTTTTCAGCCACAAGCTTACAGAATATAGAGAAGGAACTCTGATTTTCAGAGTAAGACTCTTAGGATTCAAGTATTGGATACTTACATGGGACAGAATAAAAAATGATATGAATCATACTCTAACTTGGGAGAGAAAAGATTCTCATGGCATCTGCCTTTAGTCAAAGCATATATATCTTAAGAAATGGTCTCAGTTCTTTTTAGTCAACTCCAGTAACAAGCATCAATTAAGCACCTACTTTGCCAAGCACTGGGCTAAGCAAAGTGGATACAAAGAAAAGCAAAGAATAGTCTTTGCTCTCAGGGAGATCACCATATAATGGGAGAGATAACATGTGCATATAAGATAGATACAACAAAAATTGGAGTTGATCACATCAAGGGGGATTGGGAAAGGTTTTTTGCAGGAGTTGGGATTTTAACTGGTACTTGAAGGAAGCCAGGAAGTAGAGACTAGGAGGGAGAGCATTCCAGGCATAGGAGACAGACAGTAAAAATATGCACAGTTGGGAAATGGAGTTTCTTGTTTGAGAAACGGCAAGAAGGAATAAAAGCTGTCCCAGAAGCATTAATCAATTGACACTGAATTTATACACTATTTAACAGGAGTAAGACACAGCCATCAAATTCATTACACTGGCAGTTTTTCACTTCCCATCTCATGCAACTGCTTGGGGAGATTTAGCATCTTTAGTTTTAGAATCTTTCCATATCGTTATTTAGCATATATTATCAGCAGATACAGGCATTTTCTTTTTGTTGCCCATGCTTCTGTCTCCAACAATCTCTAAATATTCAGTCTTGTCTAAAAACACCATTACTGTTTCTCCCTGTCTCATTCTCTTGAGTTCATACTTCTGACATCTGCCAAAGCTCTTAAAACACAAACACACACACATACACATGCACACACACACACACACACACACACAGAAAAAAAAAACAAAATGAACCCTCCCAACATCCCTCCAATCCCTTCTCCCCCCCAAAAAAAAATCATCTCTTGTATTCAGCAAGCTATTTCTAGGCTGCTCATTTAAAATTCCCTGGGATTTTCAGTTCAGGACATTTTCCCAATAAGTAAGTCTCTCTTAAGTTCCAAAAAGTTGTTGGAAAAGTCCTTCAAGGAGAGCTCCATTACAAATCTGTTTTAGTTTGTGGTAGACCACATGGCTTAAATACACACACACACATACACATACACACAAACTTCAGACTGCAGTTTTATAGACTCTGAAACAAAGAAAGGGGTATGTTATTCATGGAAAAGAGTGAAAGACTATTCTTTGGAATATTATTCTATAACAAATAAACTGTTTTCCTTTCCTGTGATCATGCATTTTGAGCACTTTTTAAGACTTGTGAAATTGTGAAAAATTTTATTTTATAGATGTGACTTTAGATTGTTCACAAAATTTGTGATCTCTGATTCCTCTTCTCTAGAAAGAGATAACTTAGGCTAGAGGGTCCCATGATCTCTTCTAGCTCTAAAATTTTATGATTATAAATATATTTTGTATATTTGAGAATTGGATTTCTGATAATTCTACTTATTTCAGGAGTCTACTAGAGTTTATTTAATTTATCTGTTTCTGAATGTCATTAACTCAAGAAAGTTTTACCCAACAATGAAAAGCAGATATTCAGGCAGTCAAGCAGGTGTTGGTTATGAGGAATATCAAGGTGGGTAAAAGGAAGTGTCATGGTAAGTGAGTGGCTCATCGAATCAGGGAAGTCTGGTGACTGACATTGTAACAGAAACTTAGGCAGGCAGATAATCCATATTATGAAATTTTAGAGTTTGAGGAGACCTGAGAGTCTTCTAGTTTAACCTATAATTGCATGGAAATTCCCTCTACAACATAACTGACAAATGATGATCACCTCAGTTGAAAAGCTCCAATCAGGGGAAATTCACTGTCTTCCAATGAAGCCAGTTCCTTTTTTTTTCCTAGTCTAATTGTTAGAAAGTTTTTTCTTATAATAAGCCAAAATCTATCTTTTTATGATTTCTACCCGTTGGTTATAGTTCAGTCTTTGGGGATCAAGCAGAACAAGTTTAATTTCTAGTCCAACTCCCTCAAATCTGTTTCCTTTGAGGAAACTGCATCTACAAGAGGATCCAAAATTTTTTAAATGATCTGTCACTTAAAAAGAGATAGACCCTCCAATATGCCTCATTTTTGTCATACATTTTGAAATAAAAATGTGATTTTGCCTTCAACCCTCACAGGAACCTAAGGAGTAAACTAATAAGCAACTAACAACAAGGAATGAAATGATTTCGTATTTCAATTAGGCTACACGCAGTAGAAAAGAGTATCACAGACAGGATTGTAAAGGATTTTAGAGGCCATAAAGTTCAACTTCCTCATTTTATATATGAGGAAACTGAGGAATAGAAAGATGAGGAACTTGCCCCAAATCACACAGCTAGTATGTCTGAAACAACATTTAAATCCTGGTCTTTCTGACTCCAAAGACCAGGAAGATATATAAAGGTTTTCCACTTTCCATTGGTTTCTGGGTCTCTTTTTGTGGTCCACAGCAGGGACTACTCACTGTGGTAGACAGACTAGTGACTCAGAGGCAGCCTTCTTCCCCATGACTTCTAACCTTCCCCTCTACCCCCGCGTACACATGTTCTTCTTTTTGGCAAGAAGATCAGCAGCCAGATGCAGCCCTTCCCTTGTCTTTTCTCTCTGGCTTCCAGCCAAGATCAGCTATATCTTCTCTCCACACCCCCAGCTCCTCACTTGGCTTGGAGTTGATATATCTTCACGACATCTTGCTAGATAGATGTAGAGTGGTCCTAGAAGTACGGATTTGTATTATAGTTCTATCTTCAAAGAATCATAGAATGTTAGACTTGGAAGGAAACAAAGTTAATTAATGCAACACTTTCATTTTGCAGTTAAAGAAACTGTCAGAGAGCCAAAGAAATAAAGATGCTAATTAATAACAACTAGCATTTCCATAATACTTTAACACTTGCAAAGAATTTTACTTGTCACCTTGTTTGATCCTCACAACAATCTTGGAGGGTAGGTGCTATTATTAATCCCTATGAAGAAACTGAGACTGAGAGGTTGCAACTTGTCCAGTGTCACCCAGCTAATAGGTGTCTGAGACAGGATTCAAACTCCAATTATCCTGTCTCCCAGTTAAACATTCTATCTACTATACCATCTAGGTACTTGAAGCTTGCCTAATGTCACACAGTTAGTAAAATGAGCCCATCTTCTGGCCCTAATTCCAGGGCTCATTCCATATATCTTACTTTGTACATATAGGGTTATTGTCAAGAATTATGCTCTCAATGGATAGAAGTCATTTTTATATATTTCCATATTTTTATTAAATAAAAAATACTTCCTTAATTCACTTGCTGTTGTCATCATTTATATTGGGCTCAATATTTGTCCTTTAAGATAAGTGGAACTTGTTTGATTGAGAGATTTAGTCTGTCACAAGATCTTAGGAATTCTGAGATTCCTGGACATTAAGGGGAATTAGTCAGCTAAACCTCAAATTCTTTCCTCTGAAAAGTTCTTAAGAGATTGCATAGTTGGTGGGTATTATTCCTAATACTGTGCAGCAACAGTGATAGGGCAGTGTATAGAGAATGGAGATTAGAGTAAGGAAGATTAGAGTCTGAATCCTGTTTCAGGCACTGGTTTGTGCCTCAGTTTCCTCATCTGTAAAATAGGAATAATGATAACATTTCCCCCAAAAGTGTTAATGTCACATGAATGGTAAGTAATACTATTGTAAGAGGTAAGAGATTAAAGAATGCAGTATAATGCATCATTTTAAATATGCACACACACACACACATATATATATATCTTTGAGGGTTTTTTGTTTTGTTTTGTTTTTTTTTTCCTGAGGCAATTGGAGTTAAGTGATACAGGTAGGAATTATTAAGTGTCTGAGACAGGATTTGAATTCAGGTTCTCCTGATTTCGGGGCTGCTGCTCTTTCCACCTCACTATCTAGCTGCCCCTTTTACTTTTAAGTATTTTTAAAATGATTATTTATTTATTTTAAATTCCCTTATCATTTCTATTCATATTTTTCCCCTTATCATTTCTTATAACACAATAGTACTCTATCACAATCATAGGCCAATTGATGAGAATTCCCTTAATTTCCAATTCTTTGACACTATAAAGGAGCTAACACACACACACACACACACACACATATATGGATCTTTTCCCTTTTTCTTTGAACTCTTTGAAGTATAGACCAGTGGTAGTTTTGCTGGATCAAAGATGTGCTCAGTATAATAGCCCTTTGGGCTTTAGATTCCAGACTGTTATCCAAGGCAGTTGGAACAGTTCACTAATCCACCCACAACTCATTAATGTGCCTATTTTCCTTCATCTCCTTGTCATTTCTGATAGGTGTGTGGTGGAACCTCAAAGTTGCTTAAATTTACCTTTCTCTTATCAATAGCTATTTAGAACATTTTTATGTTACTATAGATAGATTTTATTTCTTCTGAAAACTGCCTGTTCATATGCTTTGACCATTTAGAAATTGAAGAAGGATGATACATTATTGAAATGTCTGTCTAAACATAGCTCATGTGTTTCTGATAAAGGCCTCCTTTCTAAAATATATAGAGAACTGAGTCAAATTTATAAGAATACAAGTCTATCTTCAATTGATAAATGATCAAAGGATATGAACAGACAATTTTCAGATGAAGAAATTAAAGCCATTTCTAATCATAGGGAAAAAATACTCTAAATCACTATTGAGTAGAGAAATGCAAGTTAAAATAGCTTGGAGATACCACTTCACACCTCTCTGGCTAAGATGAGAGGGAAAAATAATTATAAATGTTGGAAAGGATGTAGGAAAATTGGAACACTAATGCACTGTTGGTGGAGTTGTAAAATGATCTAACCATTCTGGAAAACAGTTTGGAACTATTCCTAAAATCTTCCCCAGAATAAAACTGTGCATATCCTTTGATCTAGCAGTGTCATTACTGAGTCTGTATTCCAAAGAGATCATAAAAGAGGGAAAAGATCCAATTGTACAAAAATGTTTGTAGCAGCTCTTTTTATAGTGGCAAGGAACTAGAAATTGAGTAGATGCCCTTAGTCGGGAAATGGCTGAATAAGTTATGGTATATGAATACAATGGAATATTATTGTTCCAAAAGAAATGATGAATAAGCTGATTCTAGAAAAGCTTGGAAAGACTTACATGATCTGATGCTGAGTGAAGTGAGCAGAATCAGCAGAGCATTGTACACAGTAATAGCAAGATTATGTGATCAACTTTCAAAGACTTAGTTCTCAGAAATGTGGTAATGTAAGACAATTCTTACAAACTTATGATAGAAAATGTCATCCCCATCCAGAGAAAGAACTAGGGAGACCAAATGTGGATCAAAACATATTGTTTTCCTCTTTTTTGTTTTTGTCTGCCTTTTCTTTTTCATGGTTGAATTTTCCCTTTTGGTCTGATTTTTATTTCACAGCATGATAAATATGAAAATATGTTTAAAATGATTTTATGTATATAACTTATATTGGATTATTTACTGCCCTGAAGAGGGGGAGAGATAAAGGAGAGAGGGAGAAAAAAAATTGGAACTCAATATATTAAAAAATGAATGTTGAAAACTATCTTTACAAGTAATTGGACAAATAAATTACAATTGAGAAAAAATAAACATAGTTCATTGTGGTAGCAAAGAACTGGAGATAAAGTGGATGTCCGTCAATTGGGGATTACCTGAAAAAATTATGAAACATGAATGAAATGGAATATTAATTGTTCAGTAAAGAAAGGTCAATATGAGGAATTCAGGGGGAAAACCCAGTTATTAAACCATAGATAA
Source organism: Myrmecobius fasciatus (assembly GCA_023553655.1). Taxonomy (NCBI): domain Eukaryota; kingdom Metazoa; phylum Chordata; class Mammalia; order Dasyuromorphia; family Myrmecobiidae; genus Myrmecobius; species Myrmecobius fasciatus. The sequence goes on along the minus strand of JAJPUD010000855.1, from coordinate 43,854 downwards.
TGAAATGAATAGAACCAAAAGAACAATATACACATTGGCTACAGTAGTGTCAATGTCAATAAAAAGATCATTTAGAGGAGTTACTTAAAAAACTAGTAAAGGGCTTAGAGAACAGATAGCAAAAAGCATTTATTTCTCACATCTGAGAAGTTAGGGAATTACTAGGACATTACATGCTTTGCCAGATTTCCTTACAGTATTGAATAGTTTTACATAATTGTCTTTATCATAAAGGATGATTCATTTTGAAGGGAGAATGGAGTTCCCCCTAGAAGTGACTATGATATAAAAATAAGATGCCAATAAGACAGATTTTTTTTAAATGAAATAGCTGACAAGATTGAAGAGTGAAAAGAGGGAAGTGCATAATAACAACAGCTGGCATTTAGATGGCTCTTTTACATAGTTTTCCTCTGGTTCTCTGGCCCTTCCTCCTCTGTGGGGAATGACAATGGTTTGACTACTTGATGGTGAGCAAGAAAGGAAGTGAGGAGTCAAGGTCCCAACTAAGAGGTGGTGTGGATGAGGACCAGGACTTAGAAATTGAGAGGAATAGATAATGTCTCAGCTACCAGAAATTTGAACTGAAGGCCTGGAAGTCAGAGAAAAAGGGCAATAGAAAAGACAAAGTGGGAAGCTGAATACAAAGAGTTTCTTTGTTAGTCTGATTTACCCTTGCCTATGTGCCTGACAATTGTGTTGAGAAACACAAATAGTGTTTGATCTCCACCAGCAAAGATACTGAAAGGAAAAATCCTGAAAAAAAATTCTTTATTTTCAAAGATGACTAATGATGTAATGAGAGTCATGTCTTAACTTGGGTGTGAATTGGATTTAAGTGAGGCAAAGTTGTCTGAGGTCAGATTTGAAATCAGGTCTTCCTGACTTAAGGCTTAGTGCTCTAACCACTAAGTTGCCTCTTTACAAATTAGGAAATTAAGTTTATCCATGATTACAGTTAGAACTGGTGATGGGCTTATCTGTCCTGATTCCAAGTCTAACAGCATGCTATGTTTCTGAATGCAGAATAGGAGTTGTGACAGGAACAACAGTAAAGATGTAGGGACCAGAGATTACAGTGAAGTCAAAAATTTAAGAGGAGAAACATAGTAAGGGAATAGGCTAAGGGAGAATGATTATCAAAATTTGGGGAAATGAGGAAGTTAATGAACTGACAACCTAGGAGGTTAAGAGCCATCAGTGTAAAAATGGAATGATAGCAGGGGCTTGGATGGAAAGGAAGACAGTAATCCATGTGCTAAAGCCACTGAGAAAGTTGGAAGAATGGCCTGAAGGTCAGAATTTGTTAGCAAGAAGGACTTAATCATTATTATCATACAGCATCTAGTAATTCTTAATGAGAGCGTAATGAAAACGTAATGGAACTTAGAGTAGGAAGAATTCTAGTTTTTGAACAATGGGATGTAGAATTAATCATCTCTCTCCTTTAGGCACTTGACTCAGTCTGGAAACATTCTTTGACTTTCCTCAGATCCAAATCGTCTCACCGAGACTGAAAACTGGTACTTTGCTTTGATACTGCCAAATTTCAAGGATTGAAATAATTTTATTCCCAGAATTCATCTCCAGTGCTTTTATCAAAGGGCAATTAAGTGGCACAGTGCATAGCACACTGGATTTGGAACGAGGAAGTCTCATCTTCATGAGTTCAAATCCAATCTCAAACACTTATTAGTTGTGTGGCCTAGACAATTCACTTAATCCTGTTTTGCCTCAGTTTCTCATCTGTACAATGAGATGGAGAAGGAAATGGCAAGTCATTCTAGTATATTTGTCCTAAGATGGTATCAGGAAGAGTTGGACAAAGAGAAAATAGTTTTTAGCTAGCATAAATAGTTGCTTTTGTCATTCTAATATATGTCATCTGTAAAATGAATTGTACAAGGAAATGACAAACTACTCTAGAATCTTTACCAAGAAAACACCAAATGGGGTCATGAAGAATTGGACATAACAAATAGACCAAAATAACAACAAACTATTCAATCCAGCAAATGTTGATTGCTTATCCATCATGTACATGGCATTATTTTAGATATATTCACACAAGCATAAGTACAAATCAGTTCTGATCTTCAAAGAACTTACAGTGTAGTCAGAAGGAATAGATAATGTACAAATAATTGTAGTGGGAGGCAAAACATAAGTACAACAAGAAAGGCACAAAAATTTTAAAGAATATAGAGAAGTAACACTTAATAGAGGTTGGGAAAGGGCTGGGAAAGGTTTCATTGAGGAAATATCATTTGAGTTGAATCTTCAAGGATGGATGAGATTTCTATAAGCAAAGATGTGGTGTCAAAATGAGGGGTCCGGTTCTAGATAGAGGGCACGGTATGAGCAAAGGCTGTTTAAAGAGTGATTCTAACAATAAATTTTGAACCACCAAACCCAACTTCACTTTGACATTTGAATATCAGTACCAGGATTGTAGGGGGGAGAACACTATAAAGACAAGGCAAGAAGCCAGAATCAAGAGCCCCAGGGATCAACTAAGGCTTTGAAAGTTGGGTGGTGGGTCCTTAACTAGGAGAGTTGTCAGAAGCTTGGAGACATACACTTGGAGGTAGAAAAAAATCAGGTAAACAAATTTCAGGGTAGAAAGAAAGCTCCAGGCAAACAGAGGATCAATAATCAGGCAGGCATGAGAGAACAAGAAGGGTAAGAGAGGCAAGTCTCAAAAGATGAGGCATGGGAACAGAAATCAGGAGATCCACAGTAATTGAAGGGGTAGGGCCAAAAGTAATCAGGAAAACCACTGTGTATAGTATCTTAGCATCAGCAAGACCTATATTGAGGAACACAGGCTTGAACTAGCCAAAAGCTTGTATGCTTCCTTTTGGGAGAACAATTACTTCTTGGGCTTGTGATTTTGTAAAGCCTACAGATAGAAACAGGAAAATGCTACACTAGCTTGAGGGATATATAAAGATATATAATAAGCCTAGTGAAGAGAAAGGAAGCAGTCATTGGGTACAATTTAGCTGACTTCTATCCTCCTTTACACTCAAACTATTTTACAAGATATTATATAGGACCCACCTAAAACTGTACTTGACCTAGACCCTAAAGAAGAAGAGCAGTCAAAGAGAGAGACCCATAAATACAGAATCATTGGGATTCTGTGTAAAACATCAAAATTGTTGACCATAGTCAACTAGAGATTCACAAGCTTAGCAAAGTTCAGTGTTGGTCATGAGTAAGAAAACCAATAGTAAACACAAGCCATTTGGGACTTTTGTGTAATATACAGGTTTTCATGCAAAGTCATTTCAAATCAATTTGATACATTCAGTAAATGTGTATCAAGTGTCTAGTATGTGTATGATATTGTACTAGATGCTGGAGATAAAAAGGTGAAAAATAATAGTTTCTTCTGGGTAGGAAGATAGAGACATTGACATTAAAAATATTAAATAAGGCAGAACAGTTCCTACTAGAAGCTGAATAAAAATTCCTTTGATTATATTCTCTCCAAAATGTCAGCCTTCAGGAAGTCTATTTCGTTTCTGGACAAATTTTCTTGTTAGAAAGTTTTTCTTAATATCAAGCCCACATCTGCTTCTCTTTTATTCCTTTTTAATTTATTTCCTTTCTTTTCTTTTTAATTTATGTAATATAACAGGCATGTCCATAGCATAGCATAATAAAAAGATGATTACACATGAAACTGCAAATCTATTATGTACAACTTGCTATTCCTTTTAAATATATAATAAAATTATCACATAAATTTCCCCCACATCCCAGGTGGCTACCATTAGACACAGATATATAAAACCATTCTATACATACCTATATTTATCAAAAATGCACGTTAAACAACTCTGAGATAACACTTCACATCTCTTAGATTGGTTAAGATGACAGGAAAAGATAATGATAAATACTGGAGGGGATGTGGGAAAACTGGGTCACTGAAATATTGTTGGTGGAGTTGTGAAATGATCCAAACATTCTGGAGAACAGTTTGGAACTATGCCCAAAGGGCTATAAAACTGTGTATACCCTTTGATCCAGCAGTCTCACTGTTGGGTCCATATCTCAAAGAAATCATAAAAGAGGGGAAAGGACCCACATGTGCAAAAATATTTGTAGCAGCCCTTTTTGGAGTGGCAAGAAATTGGAAACTGAGTGGATACCTCCATCTGTAGAGGAATGAGTGAATAAGTTACGATATATGAATGTAATGGAATATTATTGTTCTATAAGAAATGATCAGAACAATAATATTCCATAACATTCATATACCATAATTTATTCAGCCATTCTCCAACTGATGGGTAGCCACTCAGTTTCCAGTTTCTTGCCACTACAAAAAGAGCTGCCACAAACATTCTTGCACATGTGGGGCCCTTTCCTTCCTTTAAGATCTCTTTGGAATATAAGCCCAGCAGAAACACTGCTGGGTCAAATGGTATGCACAGTTTGATAACTTTTTGAGCATAGTTCCAGATTGCTCACCACAATGGTTGCATCTGTTCACAGTTCCACCAACAATATATCAGTTTTCCCAAATCCCCTCCAACATTCATCATTATCTTTTCCAGTCATCTTAGCCAATCTGATAGGTGTGCAGTGGTATCTCAGAGTTGTCTTAATTTACATTTCTCTGAACAATAGTGATTTAGAGCACTTTTTCATATGACTAGAAATAGTTTCAATTTCTTCACTTGGAGAACGGTTGAATAAATTATGGTATATGAATGTTATGTAATATTATTATTCTGTAAGAAATGACCAGTAGGATGATTTCAGAGAGGCCTGGAGAGACTTGCATGAACTTATACTCAGTGAAGTGAGCAGAACCAGGAGATCATCGTACACAGCAACAATAAGACTATATGATGATTTATTCTGATGGACATGGCTCTCTTCAGCAATGAGATGATTCAAACCAGTTCCAATTGTTCAGTGATGATGAGAGTCATCTACACCCAGAGAGAGGACTGTGGGACCTGAGTGTGAACCACAACATAGCATTTTCACTCTTTTTGTTGTTGTTTGCTTACATTTTATTTTTTATTTTTTTACTTGTTTTATTTGATTTTTCTTATGTAGCATGATAATTGTATAAATATATATGCAAATATTGGATTTAACATAATTTCTACCATGCTTAATATATATTGGATTACTTACCATCTAGGGAAGGGGGTAGGGAAAGGGGAGGGAAAATTGCAATACAAGGTTTTGCAAGGGCTAATGTTAAAGAATTGTCCACGCATATGTTTTGAAACATATAATAAAAAAATAAAGAAAAGAAAAGAAATGAACAGCAAGCCGATTTCACAAAAGCCTGGAAAGACTTACATGAATTTATACTGAGTGAAGTGAGCAGAATCAAGAGAACATTGTACAGAGTAACAATAAGATTGTGTGATGATTAACTGTGGAGAACTTGGGTCCTCTCAACAATGCAGTTTCGAGGCAATTTCAATAGAATTAGGATGGAAAATGCCATCCGCATCCAAAGTGAGGACTATGGAGACTGAATATGGATCAAAGCATACATAGTATTTTCACTTTTTGTTTGTTTGTTTCTTATGTTTTTCCATTTTGGTCTGATTTTTCTTGCACAACATGACAAATATGGAAATATATTCAAAACAATTGCATATATTTAACTTAATTTGGGTTGTTTGCTATTTTGGGGAGGGGAGGGAAGAAGAAAAATTTGGAATACAGGTCTTGCAAAAATGAGTGTTGTAAACTATCTTTACCTGTATTTGGAAAATAAAATATCACTGGAAATTTTAAAAAATAAAAGATATCAATAAATTCCATAAAATGCCCTTTGCTGACTTCTCCTCAGCCTATCAAGCTTTCCTGAAATATGGCACCCAGAACTGATCTCAATAAGCCCTTTCAAATGTGCTATGACCAGGGAAGAATACAGATATATTATCACCTTCCTCATTCTGGGTTTGGACTACTATATCATAACATTCCTCCAAAAAGTCCTTTCCTATGTTTCATTATGATGTAAGGATGATGTGAGAATGACCGTGAGTTCTTAGAAACTACAAGATAATATTTATAAAAATGCTTAGCACAGAACCTGGAACACAGGAGGCATAATACAAATGCTTATCCTTTTCCTTTCCCTTTTTTTATCCTTCCCTATTTCAGTGGAGCACAAACATCAGAAGACTCTTTCATACTGGAAAGGTTTAGAATTTTAAAGGTACCAGCAAAACAGCAAGCATGTTTTCTGAGGATCTTTGTAATTATAGACAAGCTTATTACCCAAAGATTTACCACCTGGAGACACATTCTTTGGCCATGATTACCCATGAAGTAAACAAGGTTAAAAAATAGCCTTAAGTCCTTTGTGTCCCTTTCTTCTTCTGCAGTAGTAATCAAATGACCTTTAGCCACTCCATCCAATAACCTTTTCTTAATAATCACCTTCTGTGTTTTTTCTGAAGCTTTTAGCATTATTAATCATTCAGAAAGTGGCTCTGGATACACTCTCTTCTCTTATCATTTTTTGTGACACTGCTTTCTCCAGCACCCTTCCACCCAGTTCTTTTCAATTTCCATTCACTCAGTCAATAAATATGTAATTAAGTACCTATTACATGTTAAACACTATGTTAGGAACTGAAAATACAAATATAAAAAATGGAACAACCTCTACTCACAAGGAGCTTATATTTTAATAAGAGATATGAATACATCTATCAGTATATATATACATATATATATATATATATATATGATAATTATAGGACAGCTAGATGGCACAATGGATAGAGTGCCAAATTAGAGTCAGGAGGATTTGAGTTCAAATCCAGCCTCATATGCTTACAAGCTATGTGATTCTGGGCAAGTCACAACCTGTTTGCCTAAAGTGAGCTAGAGAAGGAAATAAGGAAGCATTCCTGTATCTTTGTCAAGAAAACTCCAAATTACCTCTCAGACCTGTGGAGATGGAATAAATTTCTGTCCAAAGAAGAACTGGAACTCTTAATTGAACACGATAGATAATTTTGGCTATATTAAGTTAAAAAGTTTTTGTACAAACAAAACCAATGCAGTCAAGATTAGGAGGGAAGCAATAAATTGGGAAATCATCTTTACATTTAAGGGTTCTGATAAAGGTCTCATTTCTAAAATATATGGAGAATTGTCTCATATTTATAAGAATTCAAGCCATTCTCCAATCAATATTGGATATAAACAGACAATTTTCAGATAATGAAATTAAAACTATTTCTAGTCATATGAAAAGGTGCTCCAAATCACTATTGATCAGAGAAATGCAAATTAAGACAACTCTGAGGTACCACTACACACCTGTCAGATTGGCTAAAATGACAGGAAAAGATAATGATGAATGTTGGAGGAGATGTGGGAAGGCTGGGACACTGATGCACTGGTGGTGGAACTGTGAACGGATCTAGCCATTCTGGAGAGCAATCTGGAACTATGCTCAAAAAGTTATCTAACTGTACATACCCTTTGACCCAGCAGTGTTTCTATTGGGCTTATATCCCAAAGAAATCATAAAAGAAGGAAAGGGCCCCACATGTGCAAGAATGTTTGTGGCAGCTCTTTTTGTAATGGCTAGAAACTGGAAAATGAATAGATGCCCTTCAATTGGAGAATGCTGAACAAATTATGGTATATGAATGTTATGGAATATTATTGTTCTGTAAGAAACGACCAGCAGGATGATTTCAGAGAGGCCTGGAGAGACTTGCATGAACTAATGCTGAGTGAAATGAGAAGAACCAGGAGATCATTATACATAGCAAAAACAATTTTACATGATGATCAATTCTGATGGACGTAGCTATCTTCAACAATGAAATGTTTCAAAGCAGTTCCAATTGTTCAGTGAAGAAAGCCATATACACCCAGAGAGAGGGATATGAAATGTGGACCACAACATAACATTTTCATGCTCTCTATTGATGTTTGCTTGCATTGTTTCCTTTCTCTGGTTTTTCTTTCTTGTAGATACGATTTTTCTTGCACAAAAATGATGTGTGGAAATATGTATATATATATATATATATATATATATATATATATTCAATTTGTCAAGTATTTTAACATAATTAACATGTAGGGGGGAAAATTTGTAACAGAAAGCTTTGTAAGGGTTAATGTTGAAGAATTACCCATACGTATGTTTTGCAAATAAAAAGTTTTAATAAAAAAAAGAAAATTCCAAATGTGGTCATAAAGAGTTGGACATGACTGAAATGACTGAATTAACATGAATGTATACAAAGTAGTTAAATGAGATAAATTGGGGGCGAGGCTATAAGAAGTTTGGGTAATCAGAAAAGGCTTTATGCAGGAAATAGTGTTTGAGCTGGACCTTAAAGGAAAATAATTATAAGAAGGAGTTGAGGAAAGAGAATATTACAAGTATGGAAGACAACCAATGTAAAAAAATGGAGAGTGGAGGTGGATTGTCATGTGTGAGGAGAACAATTTGACTGGATTAGAGAGTGTGGAAAAAAAGAGTAATGTTCAGAAAGAATGAAAAGATAGATTGAGACCATGCTTTGGTACCTACCAACTTTAAAAGCTAAACAGAGGAGTTTATAATTTTATCTTAGTGGCAATAGGAAATCTCTGGTGTTAATTGAAGAAGTCATATGATCATTAAACAAGGTGGCATAGGATCAAATCAAGACCAATCTTGGACAATGGACATCTGGAGAGAATGGAAAAAAATGAAAGATTATTGCTTACCTCTGCTGTTACATAGTTTAGGACTGTGGCAGAGAAGGACTGTTTTATAGGGTATGTTCAGAGAGGTTGGAGACTTAAACAAAATCCAAGATTTAAAACATGATTGTACATTAGAAAGAAGAGGAATTTTAAAAGTATTTTTAAGTATTTTGAGATGAAAGCATTAATAACAGGTCAAGTAGTTAGTACTGCCTGCAGAGCCAGGATTTTCACCAAGGGATGTTAATGGGTGTTTAGCTCGAATGATCAAAGTGGCATTTTCCCAGTCCTCCTCTTGCAATGAGATAAGGAAATGCCGTTAAGAAAACCTACACATATTTAGTACTTTCCTTGTTTACTATGTTTTCCTTTTTAAAATATGATTTGGGATCATCTCAAAGTCACTGCTTATTATGCAACCTTCTCTTGAAAAACTAAGAAAAGTCAGTAGAATCAAGGAACTACTGTTATTTCTAATGATCATGATTGAAAAATTGTGTAGTAAATGAAAAAAGTCCTTTTTTGTTTTTTTAAATAAACCTTATGAATTTTGTTAGAGGGAAGCAGAGAGAAAATAAATTGATACTCTAGAATTCTTTGAGAAATTTTTAACTAAAACAGTTTATAAGTATCTAACTAAGATCACTTTGTGTAAAACATTTAATTTTTAATTGTACTATGCTCCTGTGTTATGAGTTGAAATTGTGTAGCTCATCTGAAAGAGTCAGTGGTGAATAGAGCTTGGAATCATGTCCCCATCCATAGATTGGTGCTTGTCTCCATTTGAAATTTCCATATAACACAAGGGTCTTATTCAGCACAAAGAATAAAGTTTCAAAATTTTAAAAAAAGAGTCTACAAATAAAAACCTTGTCAAAATCATGTCACAGTCAAGTAACCTAAATAAAAACATAAGCACCATTATCAGATCATCAGGGACTTAGTCTTTAAAGTAACTCATCTCTCTGTCTTCCTCTTTTACTGTATCTTTAGACTTAAAATCAACATAAACCAGAAATAGTTATTAAAGCAACTCTAAATTACTGTCATTATAACCTATGTCTTGAAGCTTCAAAGGTTGCCAATCTTGTCTATAAATAATAATTTACACAAACCACAGATTATTATATATCCTAAGCATAACAATAAAAAACCCACAGACTTTTAGAGTTGGAAAAGTTGTCTAACTCTCTTCCTTTTTAGGTTGAGAAACTGAGGACCAGAAAGTTAGAATGATTTGCCCAGTTCCATACCCAGGTAGAATTTCAGACAAATGATTTTTTTTCTCTGAGAATTCTTTTGCAATGATTCTTTATGCCCTTAGTTGGTGGTCTAAAAACAATGAACAGAATGGAAAAGCTAATTAAAATTTTATGCTTGTACAATTTTATGATTATTTTATAATTATATTTTACACAGTGTAATTAGAAAAATCACAATTCTTACTTTTAAGTTTCATTTATTTTTTTCTATACCAATGAAGAATAAACATGATTAGAGGCAGTTTAGTTAATAAGTTGGTATGTGTTTGCCCAGGACATAATTCATACAAGGGTCTAACCTCAACTCTGCCACTAATTTTTTATGCATTCCCATATTAATTCATTAAAATACATAATTTGGGAGTTTAAGCTTCAATCATTTGGAAATATTTCAATTGTATTCGACTATTTTTTTTTAAAGTACCACACTCTCTGGGTGTAAAGAGAAGATAAACTCATCTGGCTGTTTTGAGGATTCACTAACTGTTTAAAAATCAACAGAATCAACAAAAACATTTTTAATTCCAGAGGAAAAATAACACGAAAGTAAGTTGTGTAACTAGTACTTAAAAAGTTTATTTTCACTCACTTGCCTTTATTTTTTAAATAGCTTTAGCAATGTTTAGGTATACTATAAAACATTTCAGTAGACCAAGACAAGCATGGGGTATGTCTGGGGCATAATGAATAGTTATGTCTAGTTGGAGTGGATACTTGAACAAGGCAATATTCTAAGTGCTATCTGGAACACAAATAAATTATGAAATGCTGATGTTATTTCAGAAACATGAATATAAAGAAAATGCCATTTCTGAAATTCAGGAACTCCAACATAAACCAACTAATTACTGAAATTAAATTATTGGACATAGTAGGTACTCAACAAATATTTGCTACATGAATAACAATTTGCTTGTTCTCTCATATTTGCATCTTTTTCCTAACAAACATTTTTTATCCATGGAGAAAAAACATCTAGATAATGAAGGATTCTGGTGAGCTAAATGACATTTAATTTGATTTATTGTAATAATAGTAATGAAGTGGCTAGGTGGTACAGTAGATAGAGCACTGGGTCTAGAGTCAGACTCACTCCTCTTCCTGAGTTCAAATTTGGCTTCAGAAACTTATTAGATGTGTGACTGGGCAAGTCCTTTAACCCCATTTGTCTCAATTTTGTCATCTGCAAAATGAGCTGAAGAGGGAAATAATCAACTACTTTTAGTACCTCTTCCAAGAAAACCTCAAATGAGGTCATGAAGAGTTGGTCACAACTGAAAAGTGACTTAAGAACTTAATGGCAATAATAATAATTGATTTCTATAGATATCTAAAAACAAATTATATTAAAAGTAATTCACTTCAACCAAAGTTTAGTGGTGTCTAATTTGGTACTAGAAACTGGGAAGGAGAATGGGGCAAAAAGGAATACAAAAATGAATAAGACGAACTAAAAAGGAGGAAAAAAACCCTTTCAAATTTTCCAAAAGTAAGAACTTCAGCAGACAACACAAAATAGAAATAGAAGTGAAACAAAACCAATAATTTGGAATTTATAATGATGGATACTGGCTGAGATGAAATGCCCTTTTATAATCTTCAGGATTCTATTTATAATATTAATAGTTCAAACAAGATTTGTAAAGTTAGCATTTCAACTATTCAAGTCCCATACAAACAATGGATTTGATGATTATCAACATTTTTAAAACTCTATTAATAAGCTACTCCCTATCTGGAAGTGATTTTTCTTTGTCTCTAACTCTCATGGCCAATAATCTCTATTATCATTTTCAAAGAATATTTTATATTATAATTATTGACATATATCATCCTGCCGATTAAACTGTAAGCCCTGGAAGAGTAGAAACTTATAAACCATAATCCCTCCCTCTATCTCTGCTTCCTAAAATGCTATCCATCCTCCAAAGCCTCACTCAAGCCTCAGAATGAAGTCTTTGTGAAGTCTTTCCTGATTTCTCTAGTCAAGATAAGACGTACAAATTTCTATGGTACCCAGTTTGTGTTCTTTAAATAGTTTTTGTTTTTAAATAGTTCTTTGTGCAGATAGCTCATCTTCCTATATTAGGAGATAGAGTCAAAATGCTGGAGTTACAGGGAGCAATACAGTGAATTCTTGTCCATGAACTTCTCCTAACAGATTTAGAAAATCACTAGATATAATTCTTAGAGGGATATGCAGAAAAAGTCACAATGAGTCCTTTGTCTAGTTTGGCTAGACATAGGAGACAGAGAGGGAAATCTGTGGACACCAAGGACAGGATTAGGGCAGGAATCTACTGTACATGGAGCAGACTGGGACCAGGAAGAAGCTGTGCACCAGGGGCACGAGGAGGTTTCAGATCCCTGCTGGAGTACCCCTAGAGCCACACCAGAAAGATTACAAATGCAACTCCCACTACTCTGTTCCAGGTCAAGATCCAGGGCAGAATAGTACTGAAGCGTGGCAGTGGTATTCTGAGGAAGGAAGTGCTTGGCAAGAAAGGAAGAAGTTCAGAAGCCAGCAGCTGAAACAGTAGCAATGTCAGTCTTGTGACTCAAACCTCAAGCACAAAGCTATCTTAACCTGTAGCGAAATAACTAGGGCAACAATGTCAAATCAAAAGGGAGTCTACAATTTTACTTCTCCAAGCCAACAGAGCTTTCCATCTGACTGCTAGGGGTTGAGTTCAACAGCAGTCCAATGATGCTCAGACCTCAGATCAGAAGGGCAGCAATCACACTTTACCCTGGACAACACTTTGGGACCTCAGAAAGCTTCCAAGTCCCCAGGCTATTCCTGAGATCATATCCAGAAGTAGCACAGAGCTCATGTCTAACATCGTCTGATCAGGACTCCTTAAACTTTTTCCACTAGTGACCTCTTTTTGCCCTAAAATTTTTTATATGACCCTGGTACATAAATATACAAAATAAGTATACAAATCAAATATTTACTAATAATAAATCATAATTTTGTGAGCCCCCCATATTCAGTTATGTGACCCCAATGTGGGCCATGACCCCCAGTTTATGAAGCTTTGGACTAGAAAAATGGGCAAATAGAAAAGAACCCCATCATAATGAACTATCATGGTGAGCAGGGATACTCAAAACACAGCCTTGAAAAAGAATAATGCTAAAACATGACCATCTACAACCACTGACTCAGAGAAAAACATGGCTTGGACATAAACTCAACTAGAATTCCAGGAAGAGAAAAAACAAAAGTTTTTTCTTTAAGAATTTGAGGAAAGGGGCAGCTAGGTGGCACAATGGATAGAGCACCAGCCCTAAAGTCAGGAGGACCTGAGTTCAAATTTGATCTCAGACACTTAACATTCCCTAGCTGTGTGACGCTGGGCAAGTCACTTAACCCCAATTGCCTCAGGGGGAAAAAAGAATTTGAGGGAAATAATGAAAAGAAATGAGACTTACTGAAGAAAAAATTAGAATGGAAATTAACAGGTTGGAATAAGAGTTACAAAACCTTGCCCAACAACAAACTCCCTGAAATTCAAATGGACCAAATAGAAGCCAATGACTCCATGAGACAACAGGAAATATTTAAATGAAATTAAAAGACTGAAAAAATAGAAGGAAATGTAAGAGTTATCATAGCAGAAACAATTGATTTGGAAAACAGATCAAAGAGAAAAAAATTGGATTATCTTAAGGTCATGCCTAGAAAGAGGCTAGACATATTTCAAGAAATCTTAAAAGAAAACTCATTAGATCTCAGAATAAGAGAACAAAATAGAAATAGAAAGAATGTACCAGTCAACTCCCAGAAAAAAATGAAAACTCCCAGGAATATCTTAATCAAAATCCAGAGCAAAAATTCAAGCAGTCAGAAAGAAAAAAAAAAACCTCAAAAACATAGAATGCACAGTTAGGGTCACATGTGATTTAGAAGCCAACACTATAAAGAAGTGGGAACTCAGAATAATGATCCAAAAGACAATTGACGTAGGCTTAAAGTCAAGAATATTTTATGCAAAAAACTGAGTATATAGTTCTGTAGGGTAAAAATGAATCTTTAATAAAACAGAGAACTTCCAAGAATTCTTGATGAAAAGACCAGAGCTGCCGAAAAACTTTGTAGTACAAAGAAAAGAGTGAAAACAAAAATAAAAAGATAAACATGAGCAGATGCTGATAAGGGATTAAATAAAGATAAATTACTTACATTCAAACATGGAAAGATAACAATTTTTTTGATCCCTACCATCAGCAAGGTTCATAGAAGGAGTCTAATTAGACAGAAGGCCTGGAAGTTGTTCTGTTATATGTTGATCTTAAAAGAAAAAATAGAATAGGAGGGAGAGGGGAAAAAGAAAAGGAAAGTTAGGGAAATTTTTCTCACATAATTGAGGTGATCAAGTAGATATAAACAAGAAGAGGGTGGGAGGAAGTAGCTGATATTTGAACCTTACTTTCATATAAACTGTTAAAAAGAGAAAGAATATACACACAGATTTGGACACAAATTTATTTTACCATCAGGGAAAAACAAGGGAAAGAAGCAAAGGGGAAATAGGAAGGAAATAAATTAAAGTAGACATTAGTCCTTAATAAATTCTAATATACAAAAATATTTATAGATTTTTTTGAGATAACAAAGAATGGGAATCTGAGGGGAATACCCATAAATTGGGGAATAGATGAACAAGTTGTGGTATATAAATATAATGGACTACTTTTGTGCTGAACTTTTATCTGCATAATAACCAACCAGGATTCCAGAGGACTAATAAGGAAACATGCAACATACCTTCTGATAAAGAGGGGAAAGATTCAGAATGCAAAAAGAGACATTTTTTTAAAAAGACTTATCTAATATGGAAAATTGTTTTGATTGACCATACACATAATGGGTTTTGTTTCTTGTGCTCTTAATTGGGATGGAGTCAGAATGTGAGAAGATAGATCTTGGCTGTTTAAAACTGTGTGTGTGTGTGTGTGTGTGTGTGTGTGTGTGTGTGTGTGTTGTGTGTGTGTGTTGTGTGTGTGTGAACTTGGAAATTCTGATCAATACAATGACTAATCACCATTCCAGAGGATTCATAATAAAGTATACTGCCCATCTCCTCACAGAGATGATAGACTCAGAACTCAGAGTGAAACATAACTATTTTATTTTTAGACATGGACAATGAGAAATTGTATTTTGCTTGTCTATAAATGCATACAAAAGGAATTTTGCTTTTCTTTGATTTCTCATTAGGAACAAGGAGGGAAGTGGAAGGAAGAGAAGGTTGTTTTTTTAAAATAAAATACATTTTTTGCTGGTTTTTGAGTTTTGTTTTTTTTCTCCAAATTTATTTTATTTGAAGAAACAGAATAAGCAAAAAGAAAAAGAGAAAAGCAGTAAAAAAAAACAAATGAAACAAAACAAAAGAAAACATTATCATGTGCCCAGCAGAATATCAGGAAGGATTAAAAAACCTATAATGACAAATGCCAACTTAAGAAAGCATATATATTAGTGTAAGAAATTATATTATGAGTGCCCATCTTTTCTCTTTTTTTAACTTTTATTAAAGCTTTTTATTTACAGAACATAAAAGTAATTTTTCTACACTGACCTTTGCGAAATTTTCTGTTCCAATTTTTTTCCTCCTTCCCCCCCACCCCTCCCCTAGATGGTAAGTAGTCTAATACTACATGCTAAATATGTTAAAATATACGATAAATCCAATATTTATAAACATATCTATACAGTTATCTTATTGCACAAGAAAAATCAGATCTAGAAAGAGAAAAAAAAACAATCTAAGAAGGAAAACAAAATGCAAGTAAACATTCACAGAAAGCATTAAAATGCTATGTTGTGGTCCACACTCAGTTCCCACAGGCCTCTCTCTAGATTTATATAACTTTCTTCATTGCTGAAAAATAGGAACTGGTTTGAATCATCTCCTTGTTGAAGAGAGCCATGTCCATCAGAATTGATCATCATATAGTGTTGTTGTTGCTGTGTATAATGATCTACTGGTTCTGCTCATTTCACTCAGCATCAGTTCATGCAAGTCTCTCCAGGCCTCTCTGAAATCGTCCTGCTGGTCGTTTCTTACAGAACAATAACATTCCATGACATTCATATACCATAATTTATTCAGCCATTCTCCAATTGATGGGCATCCATTCAGTTTCCAGTTTCTAGCCACTACAAAAAGGGCTGCCACAAACATTCTTGCACATGTGGGTCCCTTTCACTCCTTTAAGATCTCTTTGGGATATGGGCCCAATAGAAACACTGCTGGGTCAAAGGGTATGCACAGTTTGATAACGTTTTGAGCATAGTTCCAACCCATCTTTTCTTTACTTCCCTGTAAATTGTTGTTTTGTTCTGTGCTGTGCTTGTTATTTACTTTTTTCTTTTTTCCCCCTTTCATTTCCCACCACCCCTAAGCAAGCTACAGTTGAGAAAAGATATATTTATGTATAGATATATACATATATACATACATAGATTCACACATGCAGATACCCCACATTCACATGTGCTTCCTATTCCTGGTGACTCTTTCATTTAATTCTTCTCCATAACTTGACTTAGAATTACTTAACCTTTTCTCACCCAGGGATCCCTCCATTGTCTTCTCCCCTCACCTTTTGCTTCCTCATTCACCTATCCCTTCCTCCTTATATTTGTAGATTTTGGAGGTATATATGTAGTATTGCCTATTGAGCCCATTCTTGATGTGAGTAGGTTCTCAGAACTACGAGACCTCCTCCCCCTTCTAATGCCTCTGTGTCTATTCTTCCTCTCCACCCATTTGTGTAACATGATTACTACTTTTACCTTTACTCTGCCAATCTTTCTTTTGAGCTTACCCTACTGTTGATGTAAATCCTAAATGTAAAGTATATATTTCCCGTGTACAAAAAAGCATAAACAATTTGTCCATGTTTAAAAAGTTTGTCCTGCTGAGTTCCTTAAAATTGCTCTTTGATATGAGCTCTTACATGTTAAATTTTCTGTTAAGTTTGGGTTTGGTTGATAGAAAGTCCTAAAAATCTGCTATCTCATTGAAAATTATACATAATTTTCTTGTATATGCTATTTTTGGCCACAGGCTTAGTTATTTTGCTTGTCTGTAGATATGATTTCAAGACTCACAGTCTTTTATTGTAGCTGATGCTGTCTACAATTCTATTTGTAGCTCCAATGTATTTGAATTGTTTTTTTTTCTTGTTTCTTGAAAAATTTTCTCTTTGATCTGGGACTTTCAAAATATGGCAATAATATTCCAATACGTTTTCCACAAAGGATCTCTTTGAGATGGTGATTAGTGGATTTTTTTCCCTATTTCTACTTTCCCCTCATGTTCTATCACTTCAGTACAATTTTTTTGTATTATTTTCTGCACTATTGTGTCAAGGTTCTCTTTTTGGGCAGAACTTTCTGGCAGTCCAATTATTCTTATATTTTCTCATCTTGATCTGTTCTCCACATCTTTTGTTTTTCTTATCAGATGTTTCACATTTTGTTCTATTTTCTCATTCTTTATAATCTCTTTTGTTCTTTCTTGGTCTCTCATAACTTCACTTGCTTCCCTTTGCTCAATTCTAATTTTCAAAAATTTTTATTTTTATCTTTGAGACTCTATCTCCTTTTCTAATTGATTAACTTTTTTCATAATCCTCTTGTTTTTCTTGGAAGGTTTTAATTAATTTTCTTCTTTAATTTTTCCTCAATGTCTTTCATTTGATTTTTGAATTCTTTTTTGAGTTCTTCTATAAATTCTCTCTGGGTAGGGAGCAATTTTATGTTACTCTTTGGGGTAAAAGCTGCTTTTTTTTTTAAACTGAAGTGTTCCTCTGAAGACAAATTCTGGTATTTCCTGTTCCCATGATATGTTTCAATGGTGGGGTTCTTTCTTCTTTGCCAGTTCATTTTTTTTTTAAAAAGAGGTATTAGTGTAAGTACCTCTAATCTTAGAATGTCGAGGAGAGGGGAATCCTCCCATATAAAATAATTTAAAAAAAAGACATGGGGTTAATGTAGTGGTCTTTATAGGTAATATAACACAATGAACATGAAGAACTATTGACAAGCCCATTGGAGGGTGACTGGGATGGTTCTGTGGCAAAAAAGATGATCAGAGAAAGATTGGGGGAAACATGGAGCTGAATACAGTAGAGCTAGTGACTGAGAACTCTATCTACCTTGTGTTTTTAGCCACAGGATGAAGGATGAGCCTAGGATGAGCAAAAATATTGGGGTTTTTTCAAGGATAGGGAATCCCCTAGAATAATTTGTTGGGCAGATCCAAGCTAGAACAGGAGTGCTGAGTAGCCAAAGGTAAAGAGGATGTTTTTAATAGGAGAAAGGAGGCCTTGGATGGCCCTCAGGTAAGAGGAAGGAAGAGAAATGTTAGGCAAAAGAGGAAAGTATTGTATTTCTATCTACTTCCTAAATCTTTTATTATTAAAGCTTTTTATTTTCAAAACATATGTATAATTTTTGACATTTACCCTTGCAAAACCTTGTGTTCTAAAATTTTTCCCTCCCTTCCCCTCATCTTTTCCCCTAGACAGCAAGCAATCCAACATATGTTAAACATTTGCAATCCTTCTGTACATATTTCCACAATTATAATGCTGCACAAGAAAAATCAAATCAAAAAGAAAAAAATGAGAAAAAAATACAAGCAAACAATAACAGTGAAATACCATGTTGTGATAAACTCAGTCCCTCTCTCTGGGTGCATATGGATCTTTTCATCACAAGACTATTGGAACTGGCTTGAATCATCTCATAGTTGAAAAGAGCCACCTCCATCAGAATTGATCATCATATAGTCTTGCTGCTGCCATGTACAATGATCTCCTGGTTCTATTCACTTCACTTAGCATCAGTTCATATAAGTCTCTCTAGGCCTCTCTGAAATCATCCTGCTGATCATTTCTTAAAGAACAATAATATTCCATAACATTCATATACCATAACTTATTCAGCCATTCTCCAACTGATGGGCATCCATTCAGTTTCCAGTTTCTTGCCACTACAAAAAGGGCTGTCACAAAAATTTTTGCACATATGGGTACCTTTCCCTCCTTTAAGATCTCTTTGGGATATAAGGGCAATAGAAACACTGCTGGATCAAAGGGAATGCACAGTTTGATAGCCCTTTGGGTATAGTTACAAATCTTTCTCCAGAATGATTGAATCAGTTCACAACTCTACCAACAATAGAGTGGTGTCTCAGTTTTCCTACATTTCTTCCAATATTTGAAATTATCTTTTCCTGTCATCTTAACCAACCTGAGAGTTGTGTAGTGATACCTCGGAGTTGTCTTAATTTGCATTTCTCTGATCAATAGTAACGTAGAGCACCTTTTTATATGACCAAAAATGGACTAGTTATCATCTTAAGGGGATTTTTATGATATTAACAATGGAGTTTTAGTTTCTAATGCATTAAGAATGTTAATGTGTGGGGAAATTCTGGCAGGTTAGGCTGGTAAATTTCAAACTTTCCTGATTTCCCCCTCAAACAGAACAAATCTGTGCTTCAGAGCAAACATAGACGGGTGAAAAGCAAGAAAACTTAGGGCAGAATAGGGGTCCTCCTGATACAACTTGACAAGTTCTGAAAAAAAGACTCCAATTCGGTATTAGCCTGTCTAAAATGCAAATACCTTTGTGTTAGCTCTGCAGAAACATCAGATGGGGACCCTTGGGCTAGCTAGTTGTGACTGGAGTCTCAGCAGGAACCGCAGAGACTTTCACTTCCGGGACTGTTTGTTGAAGGGGGGGTTGAGTCCAGGAAGACAGAATGAACCTTGCCTGATTGGGAACTCCAGGGCTAACTGAGCTGATGAGACACAGCCCTGGGCAAGAAGGAACCAGATCCTGGTGATTGCAGAAGCATCGAGAACAGAGGCACTACTAGCTGTGGGCACTTGCAGGAGTGTGGAGCTCTTGGTTCGGGATTCCTGTCAGAGTAGAGAGCTGAAGGACACATCTACTCACCCCATGATTAGAGATATTTACACTAATACCTCTTATGTAAAGAAATGACCCAACAAAGAAGACAGAACCCACCCTTGAAACATATTATAAGAACAGGGAAGACTAGGATTAAACTTCAGAGGAGGACACTTTAGTAAAAAAAAAAAATCTTCTACCCCAAAGAATAATGTGAAATGGCTCCCTGTCCAGAGAGAATTTATAGAAGAACTCAAAAAAGAATTCAAAAATCAAACGATAGACACAGAGGAAAAATTAAAGAAGAAAATTAAAATCATCCAAGAAAAACAAGAAAATTATGAAAAAAGTTAACCAATTAGAAAAGGAGGTACAGAGTCTCAAAGATGAAAATAAAAATCTTTGAAAATTAAAATTGGGCAAGAGGAAGCAAGTGAAGCTATGAGAGACCAAGAATGAACAAAACATAAAGAATGAGAAAACAGAACAGAATGTGAAACATTTGTTAAGAAACAAAAGATCTGGAGAACAGATCAAGATGAGAAAATATAAGAATAATTGGACTGCCAGAAAGTTCTGCCCAAAAAGAGAACTTTGACACAATAATACAGGAAATAATCCAAAAAATTGTCCTGAAGTTATAGGAAGCTAAATTATGGAGTAGAATTTAATGAAAGAGTCAGCAGGGATAGGAAAGACATGTGTGTAGCTGAGGTATGTGTGCATATATATGTATGTGTATGTCTATATCTACATATGTATATATAAATATATCCTTTCTTAACTATAGCCTGCTTGAGAGGGGCAGGGAAAGGGGAGAGAAGAATAAAGTAAATAAGGAGAGCATCAGAGAACAAAAGAACAATTTACAAGGAAATAAAGAAAAGACAGATACTCATGAATATAATTTCCTCTATGAATATATATGTATATATACTTTCTTAAATTAGTATTTGTTGTCATATATTTTGAACTCTCCCTGATATTCTGCTGAACACATAATGATGTCCTCTTTTGTTTTGTATTGCTTTTCTGTTTTTCTTTTTGCTTATTCTGTTTCTTCAAATAAAATAAATTTGGGGAAAAAAAGAATATTAATGGGAAATGACAGAGGTCAAGACAATTTGTGCAAGATATAGTAGAGGGTAGGCAGCTAGGTGGTACAATGGATAGACTTCCAGTTCCTGAAGTCAGGAAGAATACTCTTTATGAGTTCAAATTTGGCCTCAGATATTTACTTGCTATGTGACCCTGGGCAAACCACTTACTCCTGCTTGCCTCAGTTTGGAGGAAATGGCAGACCACTCTACTATCTCTGCCAAGAAAATCTCAAAAAAGTTGGAAATAACTGAATATGACTAAATTATAAATAGTATAGGACATGTCTGTACAGGTTTCATGTTCTCTTTGGATTACATATACTGGACTCCACCTAATACATGCTGTGGCTGGGAGATGTGCTTCCAGCACATGCAGTTAAAAAGAAAATGACATTACAATTCTGATACATGTATGTATTTATATGTGGGGCGGGGTGGGAAGAAAAAGAGGAGAAGCAAAGAAACAGCGATTTACACAGTGCTGAATGTGGAGAAGTGGGCATTGAAACATAGGTTGACATGGAAAGGGCTTTGAGACGTGGAAATACACAATACAACATTCACTGGCTGATACATCAAAATGGGAACTAGAAAGATTCAGCAAGACAGTTTGCAATTTGCACTATCCAATGCTCTGTTATATGTTTAAGTTGACTATATCTTTCCCCTAATATTTTGAGGACACAGTGGAGAAAAGGGAATTTGACATGCAATCTACATTGGCTAAGGATTGCCATCTAGGAACAGAGGCAAGGGACTTTTGCTACTTCAATTCCTTGCTATTTACTTTGTATTTTGTTATTCAACTGTCTTTTTTTTTTGGCCATGATTTCAGATGTCTCATTTTGGCACAATCTGGCAAGGCTGCACTTGGTGGGGACAAATGAGGCAAAGAATGATTTGTGAAGCCCCCCTGAAGAGTGAATCTGGTCTGTGTAAACTCAGAGTGAAGGCCCTGGGCCAAGAGCTACATTTTGCGAGGTCTCATCCAGGATCTATTACTAACTAGTTGAGTTTAGACTACCTATTCTTGGATTACAGGAAAGCTATTGAAGATTGATCATTTTTTCCTTTTCTTATTTTTTAAAGACTTTAAAGTAACAGCAATGGTTTTTTTTTTGGTTGTTGTTGTTGTGTTGTTGTTGTTGTGGTTGTTGTTATTGTTGTTGTTTTGTTTCAGTAAGTCTTGCAGGCCAGACAAGTTGATTTAAGTAACAGCAATACTATTGTGTGTCAAAGAGCTATTGGAGTTTGGGGTGTCCATTGCTCTAGTGATATTGTTGAATTGTCATTTTAAATTGCACATTAGAATCCCGGGTGAAGTAATTGCCCTATCTATGCAATTATACAAAGAAATCTGAGCATACGAACCTTTACAATTCAGGATTCAGAAAGAGCATTATCTCCAGCTGCTTAGATTTCAATGAAAGAAAGTATAGTGTAATTTTTTTTAAAGACTTCAGGAAACATCTTAGTTCAAATTCTGCCTTTACTACTGACAAGTTTTCTGACTGAGAGAAAGACCTTAAACCTCTCTCTGAGATTCAGGTTCCTCATCTATAAAATAGGGATAATATACTTGAAGTAACTATTGTTATGAGGAATAAATAAAAAATTATACTTAACTAAAACTTATACAACATTTTAAATTTTGCAAAATGCTTTACAAATATTTTATCTTCCTTTTATCCTCACAACAACCTAAGGAGGGAGATTCTATAATTATCACCATTTTGTTGTTGTAAGTGTTTAGTCATTTCAGTCATGTCTGACTCCCCATGAACCTTTTTGGGGATTTTCTTGGCGGATTTTTTGCAGATAAGGAAACTGAGGCAAACAGAGTTAAGTGATTTGCCCAGGGTTACATAACCATTAAACATCTGAAGCCACATTTGAAATCAGGTCTTCCAGACTCTACTGCTCTATCCACTGTACAATATAGTTGCCTCATAAACCTTAAAGTGCTATATAAAATCCAATTATTTTCTTCATTATTCACTAGTAGTATCACCTTCAATAGGTAGTAACCAAGCAGAAACATCAGCATCAATAGTTAGCAACTTGCTGCTAATGTTTTGCTCAACAACCAGTTAACTTGTCACAAAAATTAATCATCATAGAGGACCGTATGTCAGTCTAACAATACTTCCACATGGGACCCAATATGAAAGCTTGAGTTGTTTTCAGGTGGGCTGCCCCATCCATTAAATGAGGACCACCTTGAGTCCTAGCTCAAACAAGCCTCCAAAATAATGTGGGAGACACATGCCAAGAGAAGGAGAAGGTTTCCTATAATTATAGATGGTTATTATGTCCCTGATAAGTTTTCTCTTCTTCAGTCCAAACATCTCCAGATCTTTGTATGGTATGATTTCCAGTCTCACCAACATCCTAAGGATCCTTGGCTATATGCTTTTCTTAATGTACTTCCTTTTGAAATTACTTTGAATATACTTTGTATTTACTTGTGTAAAATGTTACATCCTCCTTACTAGCAGAGAGTTTTGTTGTCTTTCTAATTTCTAGCATGTACCATAGTGCCTGGTATGGCATTAGGCATATAAGTGCTTTATAAATGTTTTTTGAATTGAATGAAAACGTTTTGTAACATCACATCTAGCTCTATAAGTCAGTGAAGCTATTTTTTAAGCAATGAGGAAACAAAACTATCACTCTTAGCAGATGATATGATGTTGTACTTAGAAAATTCTAGAGAATCAACTTAAAAGCTACTTGAAATTATTAACCACTTTAGCAAAGTTTCAGTATATAAAATAAACCCATATTAATCATCAACATTTCTATATATTACCAACAAAATCCAGCAGTAAGGGGTAGAAAAAGAAATTCCATTTAAAATAATTGTAGAGGAACATATAAACACAACTGTAAAACATTTTTTCAAAGTCAGATCTAAACAATTAGAAAACATTAATTATGCATGGATAGCTCAGGATAATTCTACCTAAATTAGTCTATTTATTCAGTGCTACATCAATAAATTATCAAAAGATTATTTTATAGAGCTAGGAAAAAAATAACAAAATTAGTCTGGAAGAACAAAACTTCAAAGATATCAAGGGAATCAATGAAAAAAATGCAAAAGCTAGGTATTCTAGCTATGTCAGGTCTTGAAATATATTATAAAATGGTAATTATCTGATAATAGCTAAGAAATAGAGTTGTGGATCAATGGAATAGGTTAAATAGAAATTACATTATAGTAAGTGATATGGTGATCTAGTATATGATAAACCAAAAGATCCAAGTTTTTTTTGTTTATGATGTCATTTCTGATTATTGTATTTGTTTTCTATTTCATCTTATTGTCCTTTTTAAATTTAATTTTTATCAATATATTTATTTATTTTAAAATTTGATGCAGAATAAGAAAAAATAAAATAGAAAAGACAGAAAAAAAGACATTGTCATGCACCCAGCAGAACATCAGGGAGGATTTAAAATATATAATGATAAATTTCCATTTCAAGAAAGCATATATAATAATAGAAGACATGTTATTCATAACTGTCCATCTTTTCTTTGCTTCCTTATAGGTTTTCTTTTGTTCTCTGCTGTTCACTTTTTACTTTATTCTTTTTTCCCCTTTCTTCCCCTCCATCTCTCCCAAGGAGGGTACAATTAAATATGGATATATTTATGTGTGTATGCATATATGTAAATATATAAATATACATTTATACACACATATATACATCTGCATGTACACACATACAAACATGTATATACAACTACATATATACATACATACACACATATATATATACAAAAGCACATACACATACATCTAAAACAATATTAATATAAGTGACATATAATGTAGATGTCTCTCTTGATTAAATCTTTTTAAAGTTTGACTTTTGAGATTAATGATTACTACCTTACTTTTTTTTCTAACAAATTTTACTCCTGTTCATTGTTATTATGAATCCAAGCTTTTGGAACAAAAACTTATTATTTCTGAGAAAACTGGAGAACTGTATGGCAGAAACTAAGTATAGACCAACATTTCACACTGTATATTAAGATTAGGTCAAAATAAACAAATGATTTACACATGAAGGGTGATACTATAAACAAATTAAGAAAGCATGGAATAATTCATTTGTCAAATTTCTAGATAAGGGAAGAATTTAGAAACTAATTTTTAATATAAAATTTAAAAGTTTTTGCACAAAAAAACCCAACATAATCAAAATTATAAGAAAAGGAGAAAATTGGGGGGGGATTTTGCAACAAATATCTCTGATAGAGGTCTCATTTCTCAAATATATAAAGACAAGTCAAATTTATAAAAAATACATGTAATTCCTCAATTGATAAATGGTCAAAGAATGTGAACAGACAATCTTCAAAGAAATCAAAACTATCTATAATCATGTAAAAATGCTCTAAATGAATATTGATTAGAAAAATGCAAATTAAAACAACTCTGAGGTACCACCCTTACACCTACCAGATTGACTAATATGACAAAAATGGAAAATGTTGAATGTTGAAGGTTACATGAGATAACTGGAATACTATTATTAGCACTGTTGGTAGAATTGTGAACTGATCCAATCATTTTGGAAAGTAATTTAGAACCACATCATAAGCGCTATAAAACTGTGCATACTTTTTGATGCAACAATATCACTGCTAGGTCCACATCCCAAAGATTTCCCCAAAAGGGGGGGACAGGACCTATTTGTACAAAAATATTTATAGTAGCTTTTTTGTGGTGGATAAGAATTGGAAATCAAGGAAATATTCATCAATTGAGAAATGACTAAACAAGATGTGGAATATATTGTGATGGAATATTATTATGCTATAAGAAATGACAGCCAGGATGATTTCAGAAAAACTTGGAAAGACTTATATGAACTGATGCATGGTGAAGTGAACAGATCCAAGAGAACATTGTACATCGTAACAGCAATATTTTTGGATGAAGAATTGCAAATGACAATTATTCTCAGTAATACAATGATTTAAGACAATCTCAAAGTACTAACAATTAAGTATACTAATTGACTCCAGAGACATACATTATTTGAATGTAGACAAAAACATGCTATTTTTCACTTTCTTTTTTTAATCTAAGTCTTCTTGTACAAAAGGACTAAGCTGGAAATGTTTTACGTAATTGTACATGTATAACACCTGTAAGAAAAACATAAAAACATTTTGTGATTAGACTAATGATTTGAAATATATTAATAATAATATTTCTTCTAACAGCTTTAAATAATTTTCATTACCATTTACATAGCACTAAAGGCTTGTAAAGATTGTGCATGTTAACTCATTTGATTCTCATAACTCTAGGAAAGAGGTATTATTGTTATCTTTATCATACAGATGAGGAAACTGAGGCACCAAGCAATTAAGTATCTTATCCAGGCTCACACAGCTAATAAGTGTCTGAGGCAGAATTTTAACTCAGGTCTTGTTGACTCTAAATCCAACTTTTTTTTTACTGCACCATATATTTCATTCATAATTTGTTAAGAGCTAAAGGTTTGTGTTACTCTTGAATCAATATCTGTCATTTTGAGATTCTTTGTGATGATGTATAGCTAATCTAATCTAACTATTCTAGAACATGTGGCTATAGTGTAGAAAAGGCCATAGTTATACAGCTGTTTAAGGTTATCCTTCCAAAATGCTGAAGCATTAAGAAAAACTGGCCTGCATCTTTCTGGATAAACAAGGAAATCAGTTGTCAACTTTAGCTAATACTCTTTTTAAAAATTTTTTAATTATTTTTTAAAATTATTTTTATTAAAGCTTTTTATTTGTATAACATATGTATGAGTAGTTCCCCAGCATTGATCTTTACAAAGCTTTCCATTACAACTTTTACCCTCAGTCCCTTCCCCTCCCCTAGATGGCAGGAAGTCCACTACATGTTAATAATGTTGAAATACTTGACAAGTTGTGCAAGAAGAATCCTATCTACAAGAAAAAAAAAGAAAATCAGAGAAAGGAAACACAATGCAAGCAAATATCAATAGAGATCACGAAAATGTTATGTTGTGGTCCACATTTCATATCCCTCTCTCTGGGTGTATATGGTCTTCTTCAGTGAACAATTGAAACTGGTTTGAGACAATTCTTTGTTGCAGAGAGCCATGTCCATCAGAATTGATCATCATGTAATACTGTTATTGCTGTGTATAATGATCTCCTGGTTCTGCTCGTTTCACTCAGCATCAGTTCATACAAGTCTCTCCAGGCCTCTCTGAAATCGTTGTGCTGGTCGTTTCTTACAGAGCAATAATATTCCATAACATTCATATACCATAATTTATTCAGCCACTCTCCAATTGATGGGCATCCCTTCAGTTTCCAGTTTCTAGACACCATGGAAAGAGCTATCACAAACATTCTTGCACATGTGGGTCCTTTTCCCTCCTCTAAGATCTCTTTGGGATATAGGCCCAATAGAAACACTGCTGGGTCAAAGGGTATGCACAGTTTGATAACTTTTTGAGCATAGCTCCAAATTGCTCTCCAGAATGGCTGGATCCGTTCACAGTTCCACCAACAATGTATAGCTAATACTCTTTTAAAAACATTTAAAATCTTAGGAAAAAAGTCAATAGTAAATTGAATGATTTTAAGTAAAATTAGTACTCTATTAAAGATGTATTAAAAACATCCCAAACACAAACCAAAAAGTTATTACTCCTTTAAAGACGTATTTAAAACATCCCAAACATAAACCCAAGTTCAGCTGGAATGTATGCCACCTGACTCCCAGAGCAACCAAAATAAGAAAAGAAGCAATTTTGGGCTCATCTCCCTAGCTTCATCAGTCTCTACATTGGGAGCACAACTTTTATTATTAAATACATTTTTATTAATATCTTTTGTTTCTGTGCCACATATTTTTCAGTATATTCTTCCCTCTTCCTCTTTTCAAAAAAACTTTCCCTTATAACAAAGAATAAACAAAGAACATTTCAGCAAAATTACAAAAACACTAACATAGAGGCAAGTGATGTTCCATACTCATAGTCCTTCATCTTTACAAAATGAGATGGTTGGAATTACATAATATAACTTTCCAATGAGATTTCTCCACTCTTCACCTGATATAATTCAATTTAAGACTAATAAAATTAAAAACAAAGAACCACTTACCAAATGCTTCTTATGTACAAAGACATTTATGCTAGGTTCTGGGGATACAAAAACAAAAACCAATAAAAACAAATCTCTTAAAAAATATGTAGAAAAACAGAAGCTGCCTTCAAGGAGTTTATATGCTACTAGGACAAAGGTTCTTAACCTATGGCCCTCAACTTAAAACAATGTTTTTCAATAATGCATTTCATTGTTATTGGGTTCCTTTATATGCATGTAATCCCATGTATCTTAATTTATATATTTATTCACAACTTATTAAATTATAATGAACATTTAATTTCCATGTTAATTTTCTGAGGGATCTGTAGGACCATACTGCTTGAAGAGGTCTTTAATACAAAAAGGATTAAGAGCCTCTATAGTAGAGGGACACAGTGTGTACACAGATAAGGAAATAAAGATTCATTTCTGGATGATTTAGGAAGTGCTTTAACAACTAAGAAAGAGGTGGTACTTAAGTTGAGTCTTGAAAGAAAATAAGGGTTCTTGGAGGCAGAGGTTAGGAGACATGAGACCAGACATGAGGTACGCTTTGTGCAAATGCCCAAAGCCTGGAGACAATGTTAAGTTTGGGGAAGGCTAGGATACCACTTTACTTGGATGTAGAATGCATGAAGAGAATCTACATGAAAAAGTTTGGAAAGTTTGGTTCCTACCTCTAACAGTGGAGAAGGAGCCAAATTGTGGAAGGCTTTAAATGTCAGAAGAAATCTATATTTTATTTTGTAGGTGATAGAGTACCATTGGATATTTTTGAGCTCAGTACTAAAGCAGTCATACTTGTTCCCTAAAATTATTAATTCAATCTCTGTATGGAGGATGTGTTATAGAGGACAAAGGATATAGAGGATAAAGAATGAAAGCAGGAAGAATAGAAGTCCAGATGAGATGTCATAAATATTGCCATGAATAATTTTCATTCTCTGTGAAGCATAAAAGATATTAACAAGTGTAGTTCATGAAGTTCTACAAGCCATGATCTTTTTCAGAGAATAAGCTTATCTTCATATTATACTGTTAAATCTCAATTATGAAAATAGGGAGAAACCATTAATTAGTAACAAAAACAGAATTATGTTTGGTTATGTTTGGCTCTGTTATAGATGGAAGATTTTCTTGAGTAGTTAAATTAAAAAATTATTGGCCCTTAATCTTATAATTTGTATTAAATCTCTACAGATTGTGGCTGCCTGATTTTCATTATCAATATTTAATGCAAAAATTTCCTCCCCACCATCCTTATCTTTTCTTCTGATTCTACTTGCAATGATAGCATTTGTGCAAAAGAAAATTGATTCTATATAATCACAATAATTTATTTTGTCATTTACTATCTCTATGATCCCATGTTTGGTTATGAATTTTTCCCCTACCCATTCTTCTTAAATTTTTATATGATTTTTTATACTTAAATTGTTTATTGGTTGTATTTGGCATAAGATGCTGAACTAAATTCACTTTACACTAAAATGTTTTCAACTCTTTTGTGCACTAGTTCCCCACTAGTTCTTGTTGAAAATAGAGCTCTTCACAATAATTTGTGTTTGTGAGTTAATCAAACTTAGATGCCTCTCATTTCTTTATTTTCTTTTCAATATCTCTTTTTTTACAATTCAGTATTAGATACTTTGGTAATTACTGCTTTGTAATATCATTTCAGACCACATTTATCCTTGTTCTCAATTTGCTTTATTATGGCCTTTGATATTCTTGACTTTTTTTTCATAGGTTTTGTCATTATTTGTCTAATTCCTCCACAAAAATCTTACTGTATAACACCTTATCATGGCATAGAGGTAATACTAGATTCTCAAAGCCTAGGCTAGTAGAATAGAAATTCTGAAAGGTTCTACTAGGTTAGAAAGGCTTTAGGTATGATACTAATAACAGACTGAGTTTGTTTTGTGTTGATCAACTTTTACCAAACATAGAGAGACAGCACCAATAGTCTGGCTACTTGGTGATACCATTTTTTAAAGCCATTACAACTCATCCAAGAAAAATGTAAACAGAACTTAGTCCTGCATGGTTCCTTCTGCTTTGGGAATGACAGTGCCAGAGTGGCAGAAAAGGAAGCAGAGAGTAAGAATCATATAATTTTTAGAGCATTAATGAATTTTGATTTGATTGTTGTTACTCCAAATTTAAGATCATTATCTGATGGCTAACAAGTGAACACAGGGGAGTAAAATCATACTGATCTTCACATTCTTGCTATAAATTTAATAAGAAAGAAAGTTATATTTTTTAAAAAAGATCATTAATACATAACAGAACCAGTCTCAGATCTACCATCTAATTAAAGTTGCTCCATGACCCCTAATTACAATAGAGTTCAGAGGGGAGGTAATATCATATCCCCATATAAAAATATAAATACTCTATCCTTATTTTATCCTTTGTCATTATTCATACATTTTTTTTAGTTTCTACTTTTCTCTACTTTTTTATGTTCCCGAAGTTTAAACATCTAAGAAATTTTGGTCTTTTTATCAGGAATTCTTGAAAATCCTCTATTTCATTTCCTGCCCTCCTCCCGAATTATGCTCAGTTGTGAAGTTTTTTTGTTTGTTTGTTTGTTTGTTTGTTTTGTTTTTTGTTTTTCCCTGTATGTTATTCTTGATTCTAAGTCTGCATAATTCAGTTTCTGAAATATCATGTTACAAATTAGCCACTACTTTACTGAAGCAATATGTGATTCTGACTGTGCCTCCTCAGTCTTTGAATTCTTTCTTTCTGACTATTTGCAATGTTTTTCCCTTGACTTGATAGCTCTGGATTTTGGATATATTATTCTGGGGAGTTTTCATTTATGAGTTTCTTTCAGAAGGTAACTGGTGGATTCTTTCTATTTTTACTTTGTCCTTTGATTCTAAGATCAGTCTAGATCGTCTTTTTTTAAGATTTCTTGACTAAACTTATCTAGACTCTTTTTTTGGTCATGGCCTTCAGATAATTTAATAATTCTTTTAAAAATGTTCATGACAGTCTGTTTTTTCAAATTAGTTGTTTTTGCTATGAGATATACTTTATATTTTTCTTCTACTTTTTCACTCTTTTGACTTTATTTTCATATCTCTTCATGTCTTTTTGTGTCAAAGTTTAGCAGTACCAGATCTTAAAATATATTATAAAGCAGTAATTATCAAAATTTTCTGATATTTGACCACATGCTATAAAACTGTGCATACCCTTTGATCCAGCAATATTACTGCTAGTTCTATATCCTAAACATATCCCAAAAAAGGGAGAAAGGACCAATTTGTATAAAAATATTTATACTATTTTTCTTGTGGTGGCTAAGAATTGGAAATTGAAGGCATGTCCATCAGTTGGGGAATGGCTAAACAATCTGTGGTATATGATTATGATGGAATATTATTGTGCTATAAGTGACAAGCAGGATGATTTCAGAAAAACTTGGAAAAACTTACATGAAGTGATGCAAAGAAAAGTGAACAGATTCAGGAAACTGTTGTATATAGTAACAGAAATATCATTGGATGAAGAATTGTGAACGACTTAGCTATTCTCAGCATTACAATGATCCAAGATAATCAAAGGAGTAATGATGAAGCATACAATCTGCTTCTAAGGAAAGAACTAGTATTATTTGAATATAGACTAAAGCAAGCTGTTTTTCACTCTTTCATTCTTTTTCTTTTATTCAAGTCTTCTTTTACAAAATGACTAATATGGAAATGTTTTACATGATTGCTCATGTAAAACCTATATCTGATTGTTTACTATCTCAAGGAAGAGAAAAAAGAGGGGAGGTTGGGAGAGATAGATAGAATTTGGAACTAAAAACTTAAAAAAACCCCAAATGTTAAAACAATTGTTTCAATATATAATTAGGGGGGAAATTTAAAAATTGTCAAAAAATTATCTAGTACTAGCCAAGAAATAGAAAGACAAATCAATGAAACAGAGAAGACATATACCTTATAGCAACAAATAAACCTTGTACTTGACAATTGTCAAGATGCAAGACTTTGAAATATAAGTTTATTATTTGGTTTTAAAAATGTTGGGAAAACTGGAAAGCAGCATAGCAGAAGTGGGCATAGACCAATATCTTATACCATTTATCAATATAAGGCCAAAATAGTATCATTGGCTTTTATTTGGCTTATTTGAATTTTCAGGAAGTTTGCTGCTTGGGGATGATTTTGTATCTTCTATGCCAGGTTCTTTAATTCATTTCCAGTTTTTGTTCTAGTGCTCTCATTTCATTTCTTAAAAAATACTCTTTTATTATATTCTTCCCAGGAATTCTGGTTGAATTTGTGTCCCAGCTTTGTTTTTCTTTGAAGCTTTGAGTCATTCTTTTCTGAGTTTGTGTCTTGAGTATCCCTGTAGTTTTTAAGGATGGGGTTCTTTTTCTGTTTGTTGCTTATTCTTTCAGCCTACTTTCTAATTTGGAACATTATATTAGAAGGTCTGGAATGGTTATCATGCTTCTTTCTTGGGGTTCCAGTATTATATTATTCCAAGATTCCAGGGACAGTTCAAGTCAGGGACCTGTAAACTTTCAATGTTCTCTAAGTGATCTGATAAAGGAGAAAGTCTGATTGCTGCTTCCCTGACCTGAGTATGCAAGTTTCTGTCCTGAATTTGGGTCTGCCCACCAATAGACTGCTGCTGGAATTAGTTCCTCCCAGGCATCTGGAAAGTTTTTCTTGTTCAGATTGACAGAACTTTATACTTCCCTTTGAACTAAAATTCAAGCTTTGGATTAGGTTGGACACCATTCACAAGATCTGAGTCACACTACTGCTGCTTGCTTCTGAATCTCTGGGACATAGCCCAAGAGCTGAGATCCTGACTTTGGACTCTTTCTTCTGGATAAAGTTTCCTCAGTCCATGCTTGATCTGGGACTAAGCTCATCAGTGAGTGACAAAGCTTCTAATTGGCAGCTATTTTTGCATCCTCTATGGGGCTTTGTTTGGTTTGTGGACTACCTCACCTAGTCTCTCACTATGGTAGAGGCTTCCATGAGTGGACTCCTGGCCAGACCTAATCCCCAGTATTCACAGATTTCTGTCTTCCCATGCTGAGCTGAACTAGAAAAGCGATAAGGATCATGGGATTTAAAAATAATTGTTCTTATTTAAACCATTACTTATCCTAATGATTTTCCTAATTATCCTAATGATTCAATAATGTTGAATTATTCTTGTTTTCTGGTATAAATTTAATAGTCATAGTGAAAAAATGTGAAGTGAAAAAATCCACTTTGCTAATATTTTATTTAGTAGTTTGGCATAATTTTTTTTATTTAAAGGACTGTTGTTTTATTTCTTTGTGTTAGGAGACTAGTCATCAAGACTTCAGTTGTTATTAGTCACATAACCAGCCTGCACTGCTTGATGCAACCCTGCTTTGGATTCTCAGGTTGTCTCCTATACACTTACTGTGTGGCAAAGAGTAGTCTTTGGATTGGCTGCTTAGCCAGGAGTGAATATGGGTCCCATGATCATTTCTTATTTGCAATCCTTCTCTGTGTTTGATCAAGGAATTTGAACTATCGGGGCCCTCTGTTGAAGGGGAGTCTTATGTCTTTTCTAACCCAGACCTGCCATGAAATAGGGCAGCACACAAAAAAGAGACCACCTCTTGGTTGTGTCTCCATTGCTTTGGTAGAAGGTCATATGGCATTTCAAAGGGTTGGAAGATCAAGGAAGTCGAGTCCACACCAGAATTTATGTGGCAAAGTAAGTAGAGCACTGAGTTTGGAATTAGGAAGAGGTCAAATCTAACCTCAGACACTTACCAGCTGTGTGACCCTGGGCAAGCCACTTAACCCTGTTTGCCTCAGTTCCTCATTTAAAAAAATGAACTGGAGAAGGAAATAGTAAATCCCTCCAGTATCTTTGCCAGGAAAACACCAAATGGGGTCATGAAAAGTTGGACATGACTAAAAGGATTAAACAGCCACAAAATTCTGGTGAGGAACATGGTCCCACAGTTGTGAGATTCTGCCCATCAACGGCTCCGCTCAGTAGCTGAGGCATCCTATCCCTAAGAAACTATTCATCAGTTAGGCCACTTTTGAAATGAACTTGGTGGGGGCAAATGTTTTGAAGCAACTACTTTAAGTTTGAGCTTGCATACTTTAGGGACTAAGGTGGTAGGAAGGAGACTGTGCCCCCAATTTAGGAGGATCTTTTTGTACTTATGCTATCAATTTATCTTCTCAGAAAATATTCCTTTTCAAAAACTCATTGGCAAATCAAGACAACCCTGAGGTACCACTACACACCTGTCAGATTGGCTAAAATGACAGGAAAAGTTAATGATGATTGTTGGAGGGGATGTGGGAGGGCTGGGACACTGATGCATTGTTGGTGGAATTGTAAATGGATCCAGCCATTCTGGAGAGCAATTTGGAGCTATGCTCAAAAAGTTATCAAACTGTGCATACCCTTTGACCCAGCAGCATTTCTATTGGGCTTATATCCCAAAGAGATCTTAGAGGAGGGAAATGGACCCACATGTGCAAGAATGTTTGTGGCAGCCCTTTTTGTAGTGGCTAGAAACTGGAAACTGAATAGATGCCCATCAATTGGAGAATGGCTGAATAAATTATGGTATATGAATTTTATGGAATATTATTGCTCTGTAAGAAATGACCAGCAGGACGATTTCAGAGAGGCCTGGAGAGACTTGCATGAACTGATGCTAAGTGAAATGAGTAGAACCAGGAGATCAATGTACACGGCAACTACAATACTGTGTGAGGATCAGTTCTAATGGACATGACTCTCTTCAACAATGAAATGTTTCAAACCAGTTCCAATTGTTCACTGAAGAAAGCCATATACACCCAGAGAGAGGGATGTGAAATGTGGACCACAACATAACATTCTCATACTCTCGATTGATGTTGCTTACATTGTGTTTCCTTTATCTGATATGTCTTTCGTGTAGATATGATTTTTCTTGCACAACAATGGTAAGTGTGGAAATATGTATACATATATTCGATTTGTCAAGTATTTTAACATAATTAACATGTAGTGGATATTCTGCCATCTAGGGGAGGGGTGGGGAGTTGGGGGGAAAAATTTGTAACAGAAAGCTATGTAAGGGTTAATGTTGAGGAATTACTCACACATATGTTATACAAATAAAATTAAATTAAATTAAAAAAACTCATTGGCATTAACTGATTACACTGATAGTGGATAATAATCACTAAATCAATAAAATGTATTGGGTAAGCACTGGCAATTGAGAACAGATTGGAAGAGATGTAACTTCACAATTCTTCAGTGGTTTCCCTAAAACTCAGAGGGGAAGATATAATGAGTCTTACTCTGAGGACCCTACCTGCTAGTGAGTGTTGTTCAGTCACTTTCAGTTGTGTCTGATCCTTTGTGACGACTCCATTTGGAGTTTTCTTGGCAAAGATACTGGAGCAGTTTGCCATCTTCTTCTCCAGATCATTTCACAGATAAAGAAACTGAGGCAAACAAGGTTAAGTGATTTGCCTAGGATCATATGGCTACTAGTAAATAGGAGTCTATAGATGGGCTATATTTGCTTTATATGTCTCTAGGCATATCAGGACCATATTTTTCTCACAAGAGCTTAATTCCCTTCCATCTTCTTCCGCAAATTGCCCCCTCAATCATGCTCTCTTGCCCTCTGCTCTTCAACTTCTCCCTATATAATGGTTCCTTTTCTACTGTCTCTAAATAATATTACTTTTTTGTATTTTACTTAGGTCTCATGCATTGAGAGAGATAGAAAGTAGGGGAGATAACTTCTCCTTTATAGAGATGAAATATCTTGCCTAAAAGAATTTAGCTGACTGATAGGAGTCATACTTTAGAACTGTTGGAGGTATAAAGTTGGGGAGCCAGTTATGTTAAGCCTACTTAAACATGACTTGGTCATTTAAAAAATTCACAGCGAAGCATTAATTCACACATCACTATTTTGGGACCCTGGCTCAGCAATGCATACATCTGCCACATTTCTACAGTTCCAGTTCTTAGAAACTAGTTTCAGAGATGATCTGTACCAGCCTGGAATGATAACTTCCCTGCTACCCATAGTCACCGACTAATTCATCATGTTTCTTTTGTTTAATTTCTTGTTTCTTTTCAAAAGCTTATGTCTCAGGGCTTAGGGAAAAGGAAGTTTGAGAACCTAAGTCCTGTCTGTCCAATGATTCACGACCTTCCCCCAACTCTTTATGTTTCCTCTGTGGATGTAAATAAGCTTAAGGTCACACCAATTTCACAAGATCACTGAATTTAAATGGCCATCTAGTTTGGGCCAAATACTAAAGCTATCCTCATTATAACACACCTAATGAGTAATCATCTAGCCTTCACTTGAAGTCTTCCTAGGAAAGAAAATTCACCATCTTTGGAGCAAGTCAACACTCTTTTGGAAAAGTCTGTTAGGAAGTTATGTAACACCAGACCTAAATTTGCTTCTTTCCAGTCTCTACACATAGCTCCTTGTTTTGACCAATGAAACCAAACAGAACAAGTTCAATGCTCTGTGTTCATATACCTCCTGACTCTATGTCCAATTTCTTCAACCAAACTTTATATAAAATTCAGTTCAGATGCTTTGTTTAACAGGTTGCCCTCCTCTGGTCTCAGTTTGACCTACAAACCTTCAGCTGAGGTGCCCAGAACTGAATGCTCTATATGAGATCTGATAAGGACAGAATACAGAGGGATTATTACTTCCTTATTCTGGAAGCTGTACCTCTCTAAATGCATTCGTTTTTAGAAGTCTGCCTTAGCTTTTTTTGTTTGGCATATAGTACCATTGACTCCTATGGAACTTTCAGTCTTTTAGATATTTAAATTCCCAAATTTTTTTCAGACTTCTAATTATGTTTCCTTGTCCTATAATAGTGCAACTAATTTTTTTAAACCCAAATGTAAGGCTTTATGTTTATTCCTGTTGAATTTCATTTTATTTGATGCTCAGGTTATTTGTCTTCACTAAAATTATTAATAAAAATATAAAACATTTATAAAAATGTTAATTTTTTTACTTATTGGAATTTTTGATTTGCTTGCTGTGCATTGGACTTATCTTTCTTTTGCCAATATCATGTCCTGAGATGCAAAGTTTTTGACCTAGCTGCATCCCATAAATTTAGATATATTATCTAATTGTCATACTTTTATCTCATTATTATAATTCTCATAACCACCATTATTTAATGTCTATATTTTGTCTTTGATCTACTTATTTTTTTTAAAAGAAAAACATGATTTAATTCTTCAAATCTATTTTTTTATGGATACATTTGATTTGTAATTTTGTTATTTTTTTCTCTAATATTTCTTGTTTCTTTGATTCTCATCTCCTTTATTCTATTTTTCAAAGTGCAAATTGATTTGCTGAGTTTTTCTAGCTTCTTTTCTAAACTTCCTCTAATCATATTGAAGTTCTTAAAGATTTTTTTTTAAATAAGGCTTCTTAATAGTTTTTTTGGTCACTGTTTTCAAAAAAATTATAGACCTAGATCTGAAAGAGACTTCTAGGCCATTTTCCTCATTTTACAAATGAGGAAATTGTCACTCAGTGGGGTTGTAATTTTCTCAAGTCACAGAGGTATTAAGTATTAGCAGTAGATTCTGAACCCAGGACTTTAGACTCTGAAGCCTATTTTTTGGACTTTTAGTATAATTATTGCTGAATTATTCTTTGGAAATTTCTCTCCAAAATTTGTTAATCCTAGAGAAATGAATTTGCTCATTTCCTCAGCTTCTCTGCCATTTTATCTGTGGAATTCCCCTGAATTTCTTTCTTTCCTTCTTTTAACTATTATTCTTTTGGCATATTTCTTGCTGTGTTGAGGTGATGAGAGGTTGCTGGGCTTGGACACAACCTCTCACTCAACCGTCTTGCCAAAAGTCACAGTAGATAAATTTTGTTAGACTCTGAAAGAAGTTATCTTAGAAAACTGGGCAAATCCCTTAACCTCCACGAGGTCCCCTTCTAACTTTAACAATCTATGAATCCATGAAATTTGGTTTAGCAGAAAGGAAGGAGAAAGGGATTTCAGAAAGGGTCAAAGTGCACATATGGAACCAAGCAAACTATGTGAGGATATGTTAAACAGATTACTTTGCCAGGAATAGAAAGATTGTGATAGAATAATGAGAAATGAAGAGGTGGGAATAAAGGAACGAGCCAAGTGTAAGGGAGGGCAAAGAGAAGGCTAACTGATGGAAGATCCTGAGTGCAGCAAGCAAGAGTAAAACAGAATGGGTTAGATGCATCACCTCTGCTGGTAATGAGATTTCTAGAGCATGAGAATGCTAATAATAACAATTTTTATCTCTGTAGCATTTTACAGTTTAAAAAGTGCTTTCTCCCCAGCAATTTTGCGAGATAAGTAATATTGATGTTATTCCCATTGTGTAGATGAGGGAGCTGGAGTTGGTCAAACTCACACAATTAACTGTTAGAGCCAGACTGTAATTCTAGGGCTTCTAATTCCAAATCTGTTATCATACCCTTTTCTCCTCCCTGCCCCATCTTTGACTTTTGGAACTTCAAATTATGCCTTCTCTGCTGCTGGTTTGTCCCAAAACTTTCCTCAGTGCTAGGACCAAATTGTCCGGGAACAACCCACCACCCCTGCAGCCTGATCAACCTGGA
This sequence comes from Myrmecobius fasciatus, assembly GCA_023553655.1. NCBI lineage: Eukaryota > Metazoa > Chordata > Mammalia > Dasyuromorphia > Myrmecobiidae > Myrmecobius > Myrmecobius fasciatus. Next base: position 5,028 of record JAJPUD010000855.1, on the reverse strand, counting down.
ATATTCTCCTGCAAGGCTTTCTCCCCACTCCAGTCTTCCCACCTCATTCTTCCTGAAATTACTGCTTTTTTAGAGGGGCCCGAGCTCACCAGCTTTCATTCTCCTCCCAGCCCTGTTCCTGACTTTCTGGATTTCAAAAACTTCACAAAGACACTACTTTGAAAGGCACTTTCCCTCTTACCCTCCTACCTATTTTAAGCTCTTTTTGTGTATGTCTTGCCTCCTTAGAATGTAAACTCAAGGGCAAAGACTATCTTTTTGCTTATATTTGTATCTCTAGCACTTAACACAATTCCTGGCATATAGTAACTACTTAATAAAACTTTCCTTCTTTCATTCCTAACTTCCTTCCTCCTCTCTCCCCTCTCTCCCTCCCTCTCTCCTTTCTCCCTTCTTCTCTCTTTTCTCCCTCCCTTCTTCCCTCCCTCCCCATTTTCCTTCCCTCTCCCTCCCTCGTTCCTCTCTTCCTTCCTTCTTTCTTTCCTTTTTTCTTCTTTTCTTCCTTCCTTCCTTCTTTTTCTTTCTTCTTTTCTTCCTTCCTCCCATCCTTCATTCCTCTGTTTCTTCCTTTTTTCCTTTTCTATCCTTTTCTCTTTACTTCTTTCCTTCCCTCCCTCCCTCTTTCCTTCCTTCCTCCCTTCCTTCCTTTTTTCCTTCCTTTCTACCTCCCTTCTTCCTTCCATTCTTCCCATCTTCCTTTCTCCCTCCCTTCTGCCTTCCTTTCTTATGTGTTTCTTTTCTCTCTCCCCTGCTTCCTGCCATCTTTCTTTTCTTTCTCTCTTCTACTCCTTCCTTCCTTTCTACCTCCCTCCTTTTTTCTTCCTTCCTTCCTTCCTTCCTTCCTTCCTTCCTTCCTTCCTTCCTT
>JAJPUD010000854.1:509722-552165 GCA_023553655.1 Myrmecobius fasciatus | reverse complement strand
GCCCAGATTAACAGAAGAGGAAATAAATTACTTAAATAGTCCCATTTTAGAAAAAGAAATAGAACAAATCATTAATCAACTCCCTAAGAAAAAATCCCCAGGACCAGATGGATTTACATGTGAATTCTAACAAACATTTAAAGAACAATTAACTCCAATATTATATAAACTATTCGAAAAAATAGGGAATGAAGGACTCCTACCAAACTCCTTTTATGATACAGACATGGTACTGATACCTAAACCAGGTAAAACAAAAACAGAGAAAGAAAATTATAGACCAATCTCCTTAAGGAATATTGATGCAAAAATCTTAAATAAAATATTAGCAAAGAGATTATAGAAAATCATTCCCAGAATAATACACCATGACCAAGTAGGATTTATACCAGGAATGCAGGGATGGTTCAATATTAGGAAAACTATTAACATAATTGACTATATTAATAACCAAATTAACAAAAAACATATGATAATCTCAATAGATGCAGAAAAAGCATTTGATAAAATCCAACATCCATTCCTATTAAAAACATTAGAGAGTTTAGGAATTAATGGACTTTTCCTTAAAATAGTCGGTAGCATCTATTTAAAACCATCAGCTAGCATCATATGTAATGGTGATAAACTGGAACCATTCCCAATAAGAAACAGAGTAGTGGATCAGTGGAATAGGTTAGGTTCACAGGACAAAATACTCAATGACAATAGTAATCTAGTGTTTGATAAACCCAAAGACCCCAATTTTTGGGATAAAAATTCACTATTTGACAAAAACTGCTGGGATAATTGGAAACTAGTATGGAAGAAATTAGGCATTGACCCACACCTAACACTATATACCAAGATAAGGTCAAAATGGATTCATGATCTAGGCATAAAGAATGATATTATAAACAAATCAGAACAATGTAGGATGGTTTACCTCTCAGACCTGTGGAGGGGGAAGGAATTTGTGACCAAAGAAGAACTAGAGGTCATCATTAATCACAAAATAGGTAAGTTTGACTATATCAAGTTAAAAAGTTTTTGTACAAACAAAATGAATGCAGACAAGATTAGAAGGGTAGCAGTAAACTGGGAAAATATCTTTACATCCAAAGGTTCTGATAAAGGCCTCATTTATAAAATATATAGAGAATTGACTCAAATATATGAGAATTCAAGCCATTCTCCAATGGATAAATGGTCAAAAGATATGAACAGACAATTTTCAGACGAAGAAATTGAAACTATTTCTGGTCACATGAAAAGGTGCTCCAAGTGACTATTGATCAGAGAAATGCAAATTAAGACAACTCTGAGATACCACTACACACCTGTCAGATTGGCTAAAATGACAGGAAATGATAATGATAACTGTTGGATGGGATGTGGGAAAACTGGGACACTGATACATTGTTGGTAGAACTGTGAACGGATCCAACCATTCTGGAGAGCAATTTGGAACTATGCTCAAAAAGTTATCAAACTGTGCATGCCCTTTGACTCAGCAGTGTATATGAATGTTATGGAATATTATTGTTCTGTAAGAAACGACCAACAGGAGGATTTCAGAGAGGCCTGGAGAGACTTGCATGAACTGACGCTGAGTGAAATCAGCAGAACCAGGAGAACATTATACACAGCAACAAGACTATATGATGATCAATTCTGATGGACATGGTTCTCTTCAACAATGATGTGATTCAAACCAGTTCCTATTGTTCAGCGATGAACATAGTCATATACGTCCAGAGAGAGGCCTGTGGGAACTGAGTGTGAACCACAACACAGCAGTTTAACACTTTCTATGAATATTTCCATGCATTTTGTTTTCCTTCTTAGATTGTTTTTTTCTTCTTCTCTTTCTAGATCTGATGTTTCTTGTGCAGTAAGATAACTGTATGGATATGTATACATATATTGTATTTGTCATACAATTTATCCTATTTAGCATGTATTAGATTACCTGTCATCTAGGGGTGAGGGGTGGGGGGAAGGAGGGGAAAAGCTTGGGGAAAAAAAAAAGTTTTTGCAAAGGTCAATGTAGAAAAATCACTCATATGTTTTGTAAATAAAAAGCTTTATTAAAAGGAAAAAAAAAGAGAAAATAACTAGCTTTCCAACTTGGAAAAAAAATAAAATAAAAATACAACTCCCTATCTATAGCTATGACAGGTATATGATGTTTTTAATTTTTTTTCTAGTATGATCTTTAATATTAAGGCCACATATCCATTTAGAATGTATTGTAGGGAGGGAGGGGGCAAGTATAATTTCTGCCAGATGGCTTTCTAATTTTTCCAGTGATTTTAAAATCATGAATTTTCCCCTGGGTAATTTATGTTTTCACTTTATCAAACACTGGGTTACTGAATTCTTGGGTTTCATAATCTCCCTTGTCTAATCTGTTCCATTGATTTCTCTCTCTGATTTTTAATCAATATCAGTTAGTTTTTGATGACTCTTGTTTTACAATTCCTTTTTTTTTTTTAAAGTTGAAGTTTGTGAATATGGTTCTGATTATGGATCCAAATCCACTAACTGCTACAAAAACTACCAAGTTTTCAGAGAGTTTTAACTGAATATTCAATTCCCTAATAGTTTTTAGAGAGGCAACAAGGCTCAGCAGATAGAGTATGAGGCCTGGAGTCAGGAAGACTTATCTTTCTAAGCTCAAATTTGGTCTCAGATTCTAATTGTGATCCTGGGTAAGTCATTCAACCCACTCTGCCTCAGTTTCTCTCTGTCCAATGACCTGGAGAAGGAAATGACAAGCCACTCTAGTATCTTTGCCAAGAAAATTCCAAATGAGGTCACAAAGAGTAAGACACAACTGAAAAATGAAAAAAAAAAAAAGTTTTTAAAAATGTTTAACATATACAAATTTGGATTTCAGGGGTCTCTTTTCTAGTCTACTGATTTTTTTTTTCAGTAGCAGATAGTTTTAAAAATTGTTTTGCAATATATTTTCATATTTACTAGTGCTAGCTTACATTTCTTCCCATTGTTTCTCCCATTTTGTCATAGTTCTTGATATTTTTTCAAGTGAATTTTTGACTTCATAAGTTTATGAAATATTATTATTTTATGTAATGCCAAGTATAGCATTAAATCAGTAAGTTAGAGTGTGAAGTACTGGCCTTTATATATTTGTTCTATCTTAACTTGCACAGATGTCTAAATGTTCAGTTCTTTCTTGATTTCTGGCAGAATCACTTTGAAGTTTTATATTTACATATCTCAGATGTTTTATAAATCAATGCTAAAATATTTTGCTACTAAAGAGGTTATTTATCAGTTTCTTGACACTGATCTACAGAAATAAATATTTGTGTGGCTTTATCTTATATCTTGCTACTTACTAAAATCATTTATTACCTACATTGTTTTTATTTACTGAATGTCTTAAGTTTTCTATGGATGCAATTGTGAGTATTGGGAATAGAGATACTTTTAAACTTCTTCAGTGTCAAAACTTATTCCTTTTATTTTTTTTTTCTCATGACTAATTATAAACTTGTTAGAAATATTGGGGGTTACTAGGTGATATAATGAATAGAGCACTGGGCTTGGAGTAAGGAAGACCAGAGTTCGACTTCAGTCTCAGACACTTACTAATTGCTGGGCAAGTCCCTTGTTTGTTTCAGTTTCCTCTATTGTAAAGTGGGGATAACACTTACAATATAAGGTAGTTGTGAGGAATAAATGAAATATTGTAAAGCAACTGGCACAGAGTTGGCACTTAATAAATGCATGTTTCCTTCCTATAGTAAAGACAGGGAGAGTAGCTATCTCTATCTTAATAAAGCCTATTTATAAGCATTTTCCCAGTCTTTGTAATATTAGCTCATGGCTTCAAATATACTTCTATCAATCTTAGCCAACAAGCATTTCAAAAGAGTATACTATGTGCCAAACAGTACAGTGTTAGGCATTGGGGACACAAAGACAAAACCAAAATAGTTTTTTTTCTATATGAGCTCCTCACACTGGATCTCAGGAAATAATATGCACATATGAGCAAATGTGGTATGCATATAATAAAGCTCATATTATATATTTTTATGTTTATATACGTATGTATAAACATATGCATCTGTATATAGATAAGTAGTAATTTCAGGGGTAAAGGGGAAGGATCAGGAAGTGCTTCATATGTCATATAAATGAATGGGTAAGGGAAGCTGGGGATTCTGAAGGGCTAGAAGTAAAGAGGACTGCATTCCAGCCACTAAGTTCATTCAGATGAAGAGTTAAAGAGAAGGAAACCCAGGTCAGTGCTTCAAAGTAATAACTGCTACTGTTTACATATAACATGATTTCATTTATTCTCAAGACAACTCTGGAGAAGGATAGGTGCTATTGTTACCCCTATTTTATGGATGAAGAAACTGAAGCAGATCTAAGTTATGTTACTTGCTCAAGGTCATACAACTATTAAGTTGAAGAACGATTTGAATTATGATCTTCCTCATTCTAGGCCCAATAATCATGCACTGTACCAACTAGCTGCCTCTAGTAGTGGACAAAGTATGATGATCCAGCAAAGAAGCCTAAGAAGAAATGAAAAGATAAGCAGGAAGAAAATTAGAAGAAAGCATATTACAAAAACTCCAAGAGGAGAGAGTATTTATTAGGAGAGCATGATCAACAGTTTCAAATGCTTTGGAAAGGACAAGGATGAGAACTGAAAAAAGGCCTTTGGAATCAACAATTTAAATATCACTTGTAACCATAAGCAAAAATTGGCATTAATATAATAAAGAATAAAAAAAAAACTATATACAAAGCCAAAAATGTATGTGTCTGTGTCTTTGTGTGTATATATATATATTCTCTTTAATGAAATAATAATAAAATCATCCTGTTTCCTTATCTCCTAAACTCTTGCTTCTAAGCAACATTGTTCATGGTCAAAGAACAAGATATCCCCAATGGCCTTAAAATATTTTCCTTGAACCAAGTACAAAGTTATCATGGGTTTAAAGAAAGATAAGCTCTACTGGTACTGAATATATACACAATTCAAGGTCTAGAAAATTATGGCCATGGGTCACCTCCCAAATATGAAAAAAAGGTGATTTTTTTTTCCATTGTTGACATAAAGCAAGCATGTACTTTTATTATCAATGACAACTTAAAAGCATATACTACGGGGTTATAGCTTATATTAGAATAAGAATATATCTTATATTAGAATAAGATTCTAAAATCAACATAAGATCACCAATAGTTAAAATTATCCTTGAAAATTCCTTTAATCACTCATAATAGATAGTATAGTATCTTTAATATTTGTAAATGGAAAGATTCTAGAGTCTTTTTAAAAAGAAGATAGCCCATATCAAAAAAAAAAAGCAAAAGAATCTGAGATGGGTCACTATGAAAATAACTGAACATAAATTTATTTTCCATATTCTCATTATACCCAGTGAAGCTACTAATTAGAAATTAGCAATTGTAAGACTTTGACTCAAACAGGCAAAAACAAATAAGATTTAGCTAGTATAAAAACTGATAATGAGGAAAAAATATCTTGAAAGGGCTTGGAACATAAATGTGATTATATTAGAGGGTGATCCCTACCATCACATAATTGTTCCTTCTTCTTATCAATGATAAAACAAATGAGGATATAAAAAAGACAAAAGAAAATACAATGGAGGCTTTCTAGCTTACCAAAAAAGCTAGGTAGACCAAATAAAGTTGTCCCTTCTCACTGGTTCTATCATCATAAATAGAAAGGACTGTCAGTAGATATGTTCAAGAGATTATTCTATAATTATACTCAATGGGATGAGATGTTCATCCTATAAAAGGTACTTACTGAGGAAACAGAAGATTCACATTTCAAATGATTTAAATCTATATAAAGTGCTATATAAATGCTATTATTATCTTGTATCTCATACTTGCTCTGAAGCATGCGCTCACAGAGTGAATGGGTCACAGAACTGTCAGTGCTATTTTAATCACTTTTTCTCCATCTCTTTCTTTAGCCAAGTGCATGCATATATGTGATACAATTGCAATACAATTAAACCATCCTAATTAACTCAATAGTGCAAAAAGTGAATATAAAGAAAAACTGAATTGTTTCTTACTAAGTGGAACTTACATACCTTGAATCATTTCACTTATTTTGTTACAGATTCCTGCAGCAAAATCCCTGTGGAAAGAGAAATAGATGTTTAAAGACTTCTTTAGTTAAATTCACTGAAGTTTTTAAAGATCTGAAAAGAAAATGACCTCAAAGATCACCCAAAAGAGCTGGTGATCTCTAAAATAGAATACCTACCTATCTCCCTTATCCCCCAAAGCTAAACTTAATAAATCTAATATGACAGTAAGCAAGAATTTTCAAGCCTTTAATATGTGGCTTAGCACCACATAACTTGAAAGGAGCTAACAAATTATTAAGTCCAACCCTCTTCTTTAATGCATGAGAAAACAAAAGCTTGGGAGAAATTATGTTTCATCAGAGGTCATCTAAATAATAAGCAGCTGCTTCCAACAAAAGGTCTTTAATTTTAAATTCAGTGCTTTTTCCACACTACCCCACATTATCTTTTAGTTCTAGTTCTTTAATGAAATGATCTTCATCATAGAATTTACACTCTCACTATGTAATTTAATTCAAAAAAACATTTATTAAGTATCTATATTGTATAAGCCAGAGTGCTTGCCCCCAAGAAGCTTACAGTCTAATAGGGATAATAAGATATATAATAAATAGCTATAACACAAGTTAGACTGTGATAAATCCAAAAATTTAAGGCAAAGGACTCAATCCCCACTTAGATGCTTACTAAACTATCATCTATAAAGAAACAAAACAACAACTACTTCACAGGGTTATTATAAGGAACAAATGAAATAATACATGTAAAACACTTTATAAAAGATTAATGTTTTTAGTATTTGAGGCTTCCTCAGTAAAATGTAAAAGTATAAACATAAACAATCGTTTCTTAATATAATTAGGTTTTATATTTATTTTAGTATAGAATCTCAATTTTAAGTGGTAAATAAAAAATGTTTTCCTCATACAATTTCATTCTTCCTTACTCCTAATAAAGGGCTTGTGAATATTGGCCAGTTAAGTATTCCTGAAACTCTTGACAACTCAATAAGAACAGAATAAACAGGTGAAAAATGTTGAAAATCTGCTTAATAAAAACAATGAAAAATTGTTACACACTACTTCGTATGTTTTATCAAGGTGCTTTAACAAGTCTTCAGAAAGGTATAGTTCTTAAAAGCAATCAATCCTGGAATTAAAATTTCTTTTTAAAAGAAAGAAATATATTATTTGTGATAAAAGCTCAATTTTTTTTTGGTAGGGGGAAGTGATATTTCCAGAAATTATGTACAAAATATAAAATATCAATAAAATTTATTTTAAATAAAATAAAATGAAAGGAACAAAGGATTAATGTTCACTGAAGAAAGATTATCTCCTTGAAGGAAGAAGCTCTAATTCTTTCATGACATCCTTCTAGCCCTCTTTGAATACTGCATACATTCACAACAGTTTGGGTACTGAATTTTTCCTCTAATTCATCGTGCATGTTAATCTTTTTCTCACAAACTAGAGCATATACTCTAGTAAGATCACATTTTATTGTTCTTTTATAATCCCAAGAGCAAAACACTGTGCTAAGCATTTACTAGATGCTTGACAAACATTTCACTCATTGAAATATTATATACTTGGGAATCTAGAAGTTAAAAATATGCTCTTACTTGGATTGTGCAGAGAAATTAGCAGCAGCAAACACAGCAGCTTCAACTTCCACATTATCATGTGAATCAAGGCTCTGCCGAATACTATGATGAGCATTCTTTCTCTCAGGAATGATGGATGCCAAACTTCCCAACATTCTACAATAATGCCCAGAAAAAGAAGACAAAGTAAATTCAGGGGAGGGGAGATGGGGAAAGCCAAGTTAAGCTGTATTGATAAAAATTAATATGATAAGTATCACTGAATTTATATCTCAGAGATCATACAGGAAGGAAAGGGACCCACATGTGCAAAAATGTTTGTGGCAGTCCTTTTTGTAGTGGCAAGAAACTGGAAACTGAATGGATGCCCATCAATTGAGGAATGGCTGAATAACTTATGGTGTATGAATGTTATGGAATATTATTGTTCTATGAAAGATGAGTAAGCTGATTTCAGAAAATCCTGAAGACTTACATGAACTGATGTTGAGTGAAGTGAGCAGAACCAGGAAAACACTGCACATAGTAAGATTATGTGATGATCAACATGATAGACTTAACTCTTCTCATCAATGACATGATCCAAGACAATTCCAATGCACTTCAGATAAAATATCATCCACATCAAGAGAGAGAACTATGGAATCTGAATACAGATCAAAGCACACTATTTTCACCATTTTTTTTTCTTGGTTGACTTTTTCTTTCTTGTGTTTTTTCTCTTTTGTTCTAATATGGAAATATGTTTAAAATAATTGTACATATATAACCTACTTTCATCAGATTGCTTATTGTCTTGAAGAGAGGGGAGGTAAAAAGGTAAAAAAAAATTTGGAATTCAAAATCTTACAAAAATGAATGCAGAAAACTATCTTTTTTAATTGGAATAACAAAATTCTACTGAAATTTTAAAAATAGAATGAGTTTCTTCATAAACCAAAGCTGGAAAAATATATAGAATTTTTGGTTGTGAAAATGATGCTATGGGGAGCAGCTAGGTGGCTCAGTGGATAAGAGCACCAGCCCTGAAGTCAGGAGGACCTGAGTTCAAATCTGGTCTCAGACACTTACCACTTCCTAGCTGTGTGACCCTGGGCAAGTCAATTAACCCCAATTGCCTCAGGGGAAAAAAAACCAACTCGAAAATGATGCTGTGAAATTTAAATAATTCTACAACATGATGTGAAGTGTTACTTTGTCTGATACATAGTAGGAAAAAGAAAACTTTTTAAAGACCACAGGAGTAAGTTGTATTAAATACATTTTTTAATACTGAAAATAAAGATGTAATGTTTTGCCTATCCATATCACAGATCCCAGATTAAGAATGTCTGTAGCAGGGAGACACTGAAACTTTTTATTACTGCAATTTCATTATTTTTCAGGCTGCCCTCTTTAACTTTCCCCTGACTTTGTGTCTTCATCCTGGAAGATCACATGAAGTTCATTCCATCTCTGGATTACTTCTTACACTGAAGTACTTTGTTCCAATGACCACATTGTCTATTAACACTGTCTACTTTGCCATAGCAGTCACTCCACTCTGGAAACTCACTCTAGTCCTTGACTACCTTTTCTTGTAAGCTGCTTGAGGTAAAGGCCTATTTTTCCTTCTGCTTGTACATGTATTCCCCAGCACTTAGCATAGTGCCTGGCATATAATAAGCATTAAAACAAAGCTTGCTGATTTAATTTCCATTAGCAAAACTGGTGCTTTAGGATAATCAATATGGCATCTGTATAAAAGATGGGTTAGAGAGAGGAAGAATTTGGGATACCGAAAGACCAATTAGAAGGCTACTGAAAAAATCCAGGTAAAAAAGTGATAAAGGCCATGAATCAAGATGGCTGTGATGAATAGAGAAAAGGGAATAGATGTACAAGATGTTATGGATGCTGAATCCACAAAAATTAGCAACTAAAGGGAAGGCTGAGGAAATAAAAAGTTAATAATTTTTGGCTTCTGAATGAAAAAGTTCTTTATAATAAACAGTAAGGGCTTATTGTGTGTAAAAGTACACAGTGGTGGTACTGTTGGCTGAGTAAGAAAAGTCAGGAAGAGAAATGAGTTTAGGGGAAAGAGACTGAATTCAGTTTGCACATGCTGAATCTATGGGACATAGAGAAAAGCTCAGCAAGTACTTGGAGATTCAAGAATATAGCTCGGGAAGAAGATAAGGATTGGATAAGTAGATGTGCGAGTTATATCTATGAGAGTTGGTGAAATCAGCAGAGAGTATAAAAAAAAGGAAAAGAAAGGAGTGGGATGTGTATGATAATCCTCTTCTTTTCCCCAAGTTTCCTGGATGTGTGTAGATGTGGAGGAAAGGAAGGCCTTATTTTCTAAGTCACTAAACAAAGACCATAAAAGATTTTCTCAGAACAATTTTGAAAAAATTGCTTATATGATCTGCTATTTTTAAAAAATAAACCTCACTTTCCACCACCACCATTATATAAAAACATTCTTTATATCTTCAGAATGACATAGGATTTGAAAATATGAGTTTATTTTATATATGAGTTTATTTTATATAGTTAAAAACTATACAAAATAGCTACTTTTTTTTAATAAACAATCCTCTTTTTCTATTTACTATGTATATGGAAATACCCTTTTATCTTGGTGTTTGTTAAGGTTAGAATAAAAAAATTAAAACAAAAAATTTTTTTTCCAGAAGTTGGCTGTTAGTTACCTTTTGGCATAAATAATATTAAAAATGCAAACTTAATTGTTAACTGACTTCAAAAGTCATTACCTACTGAGGTAAAAAGGTAAACTTTGATCAGAATTTTTTAAAAGTATATATATGCATATAAAACAATATATTTAGATCCTTTTTACCATAACAATCTTCTCTCCACCACCCATGTGTCTATTTAAAAATTCAAATACCTTTTCTTTGTGGCATATGTATTCTTCTATAAATAAATCATTCTCAAGGTTATCCTAGCTTTTCTCCATTATAATGTGAAATCACGTATGTGGGAATAATACATTCCTAAGAGAGTTCCTATAAGGACTAAATACATGAATAGAGAACTCCCTGTGTACAAATCTCACAAATAAGACAGCAATTCATTTATGACTCAACAAATGTGTTCCAAAAAGTTGTCTGAGATTCAGAAAAGTGACTTTTCCAGCTCATACCACCAGTTAGGATCAGAAGAAAGATTTCAATTTGGATTTTTCTGGATTAATTCCAGAATTCTATCCACAAAGCCCTGTGAAGATTACCTGGAAGACGTCATCTGTAACCTGAAGAAGCCAAGTCTACCTCTGGAGTACTGGGTCAAGAAACATGTACATACTAGATAAGTATCCAGAGAAAGGCTACTAAAAAGGTGAACGATCTGGAAATTCTGTTATACGAGAATGGCTGACATGGTTTGGGGCTGAAGAGAAGTGGGGGAGCCCATTAGAGTCACATTAAGATATATGAAGGTCTATCAGGTAGAAGAATTAGGTTTAATCTAAAGGACAAAAGTCACAGGAAGATAGTCATAGAGTTAACATACACTAGAATTTTCTGTCTCTTTAAGAACCAACCAAAAACGGAGCAACCTACTTTGTTAAGGATAGGAAGTGATCGATCCCCTCACTAAAATGTGACAAGCTGGATAATCATTGTCATGCTGCAGGATAGGTTTCTGCTCTGGGAGGAAAGGAAGGTTTCTCTCTGATGTCCCAATTTTTAAGCATCTATGATTTGATGAGCTAGAGTATGACTTGTTTTCCCATGTGTTTTAAGCTTATAAAACAGTAGCATGATTTTGCTTCAACATTTTTTAGATTATGACATCATCTACAAGCTAAAGACTTACCAACTAAATTTTATTTTTAAAGCAACACAACTCTAACTTTGTGATCAAAAGAAATGTATTACAAGGACGGATACCAAGTGTCTTTTTTAATAGATAAAAAGTCAGATCTTCATAGCAATCTGAAATAATAATTATAAGTTTAAGTAAGCACCCAGCTTTAAATGAAAAAACTGGGCCTTCAGAGAACCGTTTAGATATTATTTCTTGGTATTTAATAATGAAACAATAATGAAATGATTCATCTGATCAGAACACCTGTATCAATCATACATACACACCCATCTTATGGTACTATTTAGATAAAAATTATATCATAGGATATAAATCCAAAACATTAGGAGTGACAGATTTTTAGTTTGTCTTCCTCATTATTTGAACTTTAATGTCATAAACAGAAATCCCTAAAATCTATAAAGAAATAATATTATAGTTTCCTAAAGAACTTAATCTTGTGAATCATGTTAGATGGCAAGTGAAACTATCATACCGGAGTGTAATAGCTCTTGCCACAGGATCGTTGCTATGAATCACAGAGAAGATCCTCTTCACAAACTCATCCACATTCAGAATTTTTTCCAAATGCTTTTCACTTTGTTGAGTAACTTTAAGCACACACAGCCTGAGGAAGTTGTTTCTAAAAAGAGAAAAAAAGAAAAGAAAAAATTCTGTTCGATTAAAATAGTAATGACAAGGATCAATTAATAATTGCTCATTCTCTTTTTTTAACCTATTGTTTTGAGTCATCATTTAATGCATAGGACACACTTATTTCCTTTGTGGCATGATTTTTCTCATCAATTCAACTAGCTAAAGCTAATAAGCTAGACTAAGTCAGGAAAAATAGCTTTATTAAACTGTATGTGTCACTCTCCACCAGCAGAAGGAGAATGCATCATTCACAATTCACCAAGCAAAATTTATACATTATAAGAAACATGGAAAAGAGAAAAAAAGCTATTCAACAAGACAACAAAACTTGCTAAAGGAAAATGTGTCTTTTGTTTCAGTAAATAGGTAAGAGTGTTTATTTTCTTAGAATAGCTCATTTCACTATATCAAGGAGAACTGTCCATCAAGCCACACAAGGGAGGACATTCCAAGGACTCTAGAATCCTCCACCTTCAGCTATGAAGTCGTTTTATTCTGATAAGAACAAGAGAGAAGACCCTGAAAGACACAGTTGCTGTTGTTGGTTGCTTCAGTTTATCAGGGATTAACAAGCAGCAAAAATGGCTGATACAGAACAAGATGGAGCGACTTATAGTCTCCCTCCAAATTCACCTTCCTTTCTAACAATCCCTCCACAAATACCCTTCACACAAATATAGATATGTATATAGAAACCTATATGTATATACACACATATATAGGTAAACAATCAGAAAGGTGACTGTCCAATCATTCCCACACCTCTTCAAGTTGTTTCTGTGACACAATTTTTTTCTTCAAAGTAAAGTATGATAGGAAAGGAAGAAGAAGGCACATTTACTAAAGGCAGCAGGTTAACTTTTCGGATGGCTAAAATTTCAAAAGTTGTCAGAGTTTATGTATATGTTGATTTCTATAATACATTAAGAGCTCTTCTATAATGAGCATGCATGGAACATTTACACCTATTGTAGGGTATAAAAGCAGAAGTGTGAAACAACAGTAAAAAGTTTTCAGTTATTAAGGAGATTTGGATTCTAATTTCAATTCTGATAGTCACTAATGTGATTTTAGTTGTTACTTTAATTCTAGATTAAACTTAGTGGAGTGCAATTTAACAATGTCAATAAACATTAAACAAGCAACTACTACTATGTATAAGGAACTCTGGTTAATAACACAAAGACAAAACCTGCACTCAAGGAACTGATATATTCTACAAGCACATGCAAAAAAAAAAAAGCATATAGAAAAGGTGGAATATAAAGAAGGGAGTAAGAAGAGCATGGGTTAGATCAAACAAACTAATCTAGAAAACTGAGAAGAGGGGAAAAGTTTACAAAGAAGAAATATTACATGAGATAAGTCTTGAAAGAAATGAAGGATGCTGAAAGGCAGAGGGCCTTGGGAGGATGAGGTGATTTGTGCAAACGCATGGAGGTAAGAGATAGTTCAGAGAACAATTAATAGCCTAGTTTGGCTGAAAAATTGGAAAAATAGATTGAAGCAGTGTGTTCTACTGTACTTGGAAAAGAGATGACAAGATGTGGGTTAGACAATGATATAAACTTGATGGAAACAGAACTGAATGAATGGTTAAGTTTGTAGAATAGTTATAGAATTAACAAGGTTAATAAGTATTAATAAGATAAATAAAGGCTAAAAAGTCATTAATAATTGGACTTTTTCAGCACCAGATTTGTTAAGTCTATGTACTGTATGAACAGAAGCCAATATAGCTGGAGCTGAAATGCTCCAAGGATCTATGCTTTATTCCATGCATTTTTTTTTTAAGCATTTTTATCAATGACTTGGATAAAAGGAATAGAGGGCATGTTCATCTGCAGCTCACACAGAACTGGGAGAAATAGCTAACTCACTGAATGACAGAGCTGGGATTCCAAAAGATCTGACAGGCAAAAGCACTGAACCAACAAAACCTAACAAAATGAAATTTAATAACAGTAAATTTAAAGCAAACAGATGACTATTTCTCAGGTTTGGCTATGGGCTGGACTGAATTACTTTCAAATTCTTGAATGACTCTTTTGGTCTTTTGTTTTTGTTTTTGTTTTTTTAATCTGAGAAGTAAACTTCTTTGTTAACCATTTAGAGTCGGTTTATGTATTTGCTTTTATTGGTTTTTAATAGATACAGACTTTGATTATGTATATGAATTTTAAATTTATGTTACCTCTCATGCTGTATATTTTACTTAGAAGGAAAATTCTGATAGGACTCACCATGAGGTGGTAACAGCTATGTATCTTTAAAAAAACCTTTTTTTGTATATATTTTAACATTAAGTGAAAAAAGTAAAAATATCTACTATGAGGAGATGGAGTAGAAGGCTAGTTTAATTCAATTTAGGAAGTATTCATTCAGTACTTAGTATGCATTAATTACTTAGGATCAAAACCAAAAGCAAATCATCCTTGCCTTAAAAATTTTGCATACTTCTGGAAGAAACATTATGCACACATCTAAGAAAATATAAAATAGATGCTATAAGTAACAACAACAAAAAGTATTGGCGGTAAAGGAATCCAAAAAAGGAAAAAATCTATGTGGGAAATGACCAGAACTGAGTTGTTGTTGTTGTTGTTGTTGTTTTTTTTTGGGGGGGGGTGAGGCAACTGGAGTTAAGTGACTTGCCTAGGATCACTCAGTTAGGAAGTGTTAAGTGTCTGAGCTCAAATTTGAACTCAGGTCCTCCTGACTTCCAGGGCTGGTGCTCTATCCATTGTATCACCTAGCTGCCTCCGGAACTGAGTTTTGATGAAAACTAGAGGCTTCAAGAGGCAGCCTGTATAAAGGCTGATGGGGGAAATGGAATATCATAATAATAACTGACATTTACAGATTGCTTTAAGGTTTTCAAAACATATACCCTCCCCCCCCCTACACACACACCCACACTCTTCATTTCATCATCAAAACAACCTAAAGAGTTAAATACCATAGTTATGACTATTTCCATTTTCCTGGAAAGGAAAATGAATCTAGGAAAGGATTCACACATCTAGTGAATGAGGCAGAACTCAACCAGATCTTCTTGGCCTCTATACCATCCTGACTTTCAATGCTCAATGGCAGAACTCTGAAGAAAGATAAAGGCAAAATATGTAGATCTGGTAGTCACCTGCAAGAAGATGACAACTGAACCTGAGAGTAAGTCAGGAAAAAAAAAAAGGAAATCAAATAAACTCTAGCAAGAAAGTCCAAGATAGAGGGAAAAAAAGTCCACTTCCAAACTAAAACAATTAACTTTAGAACACTGATACTTTAGAAAGGGCATATTAGACTTACCCCACTCTGAATACATCAGCCAGCTTTAGAAATGCAGAGTTGATGAGAATAGGGAATGGATACTTCTGAAAGAGTCTAGGAAAGCGTACAACTGCTTCACACTGCTCTCCAAGTTTGCCAGATCTTAGCCCTATTAAAAGCAACAATAGGGAATGTAGACACTTTGCAATGTTAAAAGTACTTTTCAAATACAAATCCCAAAGGGTTTGTATATTATTAAATGCACATTAAGATACTAACAGCTATAGAAATTTATTAATAACTTGTACTGTAAAGCAAAGGGCTTATATTACCATGAATATTTAAATAAAAAAAAATTCTTTAAAATCTTTCTGAAAAATCTGTCAATGAGAATTATTTGGAAACATTCTAGATAATATTACTTACAAGAGGAAGACACTAAAGTAAAATATTTTTTAAGAATTGTTTCCTACCTATGGCTATTTTCAACAATGCCTTATTCAGATGTTCCTCTTACTACTACTCAACATCACTGGATAAAGAATAGTCTCTTGTGATTTTTAAATAATAATTATGTGACCTAGAAATCCTGATCAGGACAATTACATGTGCTGTTACCCATGTACCAAACATCACACTTATATAACTTTAAAGTTTACAAAGTGCTTTCCTACTTAATAAAAATCCCATGAGTTGTGAAATACTGTGGAAGGATAACTGTGCTTATTTCATAGATGAGGAAATTAAGATTGAGAGAAATGAAATTTGCTCTGTAATAATAGAACTATTTAGAAATTTTATCAGTGGCCTCTTCTTAAAGATAATTTAGAGTACACAGGAATTACCATCCAATTTACATCCTAGTTAGTCTTAGTAAGTTGCATGTTTAAAACGCATTCCTCCCCAAAAGCATTTTAAATGTTAGTAAAGTTACTAACATGTATTAAGTCCATAATAACCTTTATCCTACAATGAATCTGGGAGTTTCTCACAAAGTATCCTAATAAATGGTGGTTAAGGAATAAACTTCAGTTCTCTTTCTCCCCTACTTCATTCCCAGGCAAAAATTAGAGAAATGATTGATGTGTGAAAAGGGCAAATAAGGGGGTAGAGGTTGGTCCACTCAGGTACATAATACTTGCATGACTTTGAAAAACCATCTTTATAGAAATAAGTTTTCAGATCTTTAAAAGGGAGTGGTAACATGATCTCTAGGGTTGTTTCTAGTTTCCAGTCTATGATCCTAAAATGGATGATTTAGAAGTGGTTGGATGAGTGATGTGTGGTGAAAATTGAGACCAGGTTCTGAGAAAGATAAAGAATCAGGAGTGGCATATATAAGAGAGATCTTCCTTTCTTGTCTCAGTGATATATAGTAAAAACTGGCCAAAATGGGAGTAGGAAGGAGGATGGCATAAGGAGTATTATGGTAGCAGCCAGCTGGGTTTCTGCCCATCCCTTCTTCTAATTACCAAATCAAGCTAGAGTGTCAATGAACCAGGAGGACAAAAGACAAAGGAAGCAAGGACTGTAAAGATGATGTGAGAAGCTCCACCAGTACCTTAAGGTTATTTTTATCTTCCCTTTACAACTGGCCTTAGCTAACTAGTACTGGTGAATAAACCAAGAATGGTCACAAATAAAAGTTCTAAAGAGCTGAAAATTTTTATGAGTATGGAGAAGAAATGTTCCTGCAGCTATATGGTATTTTTCTTTTTGGTAAGTTTCTGGATAATTTTATTTTAATGAGACTTTTTTTTAAAAAAGACCTTGTCACCTTTTGAAAATACCCACTTATAGACCACCAATTTTGTAAGAGCTCCTTTTTGTTTTCTTTAGCCATAAAAAAAAGATGTATTATTGTGTATTTTTAAAAATTCATTTTTGATCTAAGGTAGCTGTCTTTCATGAACCCATATCTGGCTGAAACAATCAATCTCAAGCAGAATGACCTATTATACAAAGTAGAGATCCACTTTTGATATCTAAAAAAGACCTAGGTCTTTTTTTTTTCCTCCTTTTTATTTTTCCTTATTAACAAGTAAAACAACATTTTGGAGGGGGGGGGGTATACATGTACATCCACTTTTCACGGATCTCCTCATGAAGAGGAAGAGAAAAATCAGATCAAAAAAGACAAACCATGAGGGAAAGTCAGAAGAAAAAAAGTGAACATAGCATGTGATGATTTACAGTCAGTCTCTAGTTCTCTCTCTGGATTCGGATGGCATTTTCCATCCAAAGTTTACTGGGACTACCTTGGACCACTAAACTGCTGAAAAGAACCAAGTTTATCATAATTGATCATTGCCCAATCTTGCTGTTATTATATAAAATGTATTCCTAGTTCTGCTTGTTTCGCTTAGCATCAGTTCATGTAAATCTTTCCAGGCCTTTTTAAAATCAGCTAGTTTATCATTTTTTATAGAACAATAATATTCCATTACTTTCACATACCATAGCTTATTCAGTCATTTCCCAACTGATGGGCATCCCCTCATTTTTCAATTCTCTCTCCCCATAAAAAGAACTGATATAAATATTTTCACACATGTGCATCCTCTTCCTTTTTTTTTTTTTTTTTTTTATGATTTCTTTGGAAAACAGACTAAGTAGTAGCAGTACTAGATCAAAGGGTTATGCACAATTTTATAGCTTTCGGGGCATAATTCCAAGTTGCTCTCCAGAGTAGTTGGATCATTTCAAAACTTCAACAATAATGTATCAGTGTCCCAGTTTTCCCCCATCCCCTCCAACATTTATCATCTTTTCCTGTCATTTTAGCCAATCTGAGAGTCATGAGGTGATACCTCAGAGTTATTTTAATTTGTATTTCTCTAATCCATACTGATTTAGAGCATTTTTATATGACTATAGGTGGATTTAATTTCTTTATCTGAAAACAGTCTATTCATATCCTTTGATCATTTATCTATCAATTGGGGATCCTGCAGCTATTTGTTACAGGCTTTCCCCATCCCCAGCCCACTCAATTATTTCCAACTTAACTATTTGTTTATAAGTTTTCAAAAGAATGAGGGTAGTAACTGCTTTGTTTTTGTCTCTCATATTCTCAGTGTTAGCAAAGTGTCTGGCATTTAATGAATGCTTGTTGGTTGACAGATGCTGAACTCAGGCATATCAAGGATGTAAGCTGAGTTTCTCAAAGCTTGATATCCTTTAGAAATAATCAGTGCTTTATACATATTACCTCATCTGAGCCTTACAACAGTGTGGAATAAATTTTTACAAATGAGGAAACTGAGGTTGAGAGAGGTTAACTTATCTAAGATCACATTTTGCTAGAAAGGATCTTTAGTAGAATTCAAACCTGGTTCTTTTTTACCTACAAATTTGGACACTTATCTATTCATTATGCCACACCACTCCTAAATCCTAAAGCAGATTTTGATGAAATATAAAACAATACTGTTTCAAGTTATCAAATATCAAAAAATATCAAATTTCAAAAAGTATGAAATTTCAAAATAATAATTTGTGACAGTATATAGTTTTGTCTTATAGAGAAAAAAAAAATTGGCCCAGATTGTTAAATAACCTTTTAAATAGAAAAGCACCTATGATCTAGTCAGTTTTTCATAAGTGCTATTAAGATACTTAGATTAAATTAAGGATTTACTCACAATCATAGAGTACTTTTAAATATATTAGTTAACTAGGGAAGGAGTGGGCACTAGGGGGGAAAATTTGTAACAGAAAGCTTTGTAAGGGTCAATGTTGAAGAATTACCTATACATATGTTTTGAAAATAAAAAGCTGTAATAAATAAATTAACAAAAAAAAGTTTGGATCTTATACAAATAGGCTTCATTTTCTCCATTTCTGCTATATAAGGTCCCCTTTAGCTCTTAGCACATTTGTCAGGCACACAGTAGGCCCTTAAATAAATGGTTACATACTATTGACTAATGTACCCCCATTTTATTTCATTCCACTGAAATTGCTCTCTTCAAAAGCTAATAACTTCTTAATTGCCAAATCCAATGGCTTTTTTTTTTCATTCCTTATACTATATCTCTCTATAGCCTTTGACACTGTGCATCACCCTCTTTTCCTTTAAAACTAACTTTTTTCTTGATTTTTCTTGACACATCTCCTGGTTGAAATGAATATCAATAACCAATGATTTGGGAGAACCAGTCCCCCTCCTTTTTCTAAAGTCCCAATTTTAAAAGTTCAGCTCTTGAAGGATATTACTGAAAACAAACTAGGATTTAGGCCCCCATCCAGGTGAGGAAGACATTGTACCTTACTTAGGCTTGCATAGAGATAAAATCTTTGAAAGACTGCCCAAGACTGGGGCTAATTTAGAAGTAAATGACACAATCAAAGTTCAGGTACAGCATCTTATAGTGCTATTCAGTCTGACATTAATTGTTAGTAAGAATTGACTGCCACTCCTAGGGGAATATGCTTCTTCTAATGGGCATATAAGCCTGACCCCACCATCATGATCATCTTTGTTCTAAAAGAGACAGGCAAGTGATCGTCATTTTATTAAAATGTTGGCATTATCAATCAAATGATTAAATTACCCAGAAATTGTCTTTTGAATCTTTTTAAAGGCCACATGGTTCAGTCACCAATTTGCGCCTTATTAGTCTCCTTTGCTGGATTTCCATCCAACTCTTACCCACTAATTGTGAGGGTACCCTAGAGTTTCAGCCTAAACAGAACATGTCCCCCAAAGGGATTCAATTAGTGATTTCTTCAGCTTCTATGGATTCCGTTCCCATCTCTCTCTGCCAACAATGCTCCAATCTACTTATCTAGCCCTCACTCACCCCTATATCTTTTTTACCTAAATAATATTTCTGGAATATGCCCCATTCTCTCTTCTGACACTACCATTACCCTGGAATAGGTGCTTCTCATTGGTCTCCCTGCCTCCAGTCTCTCCTCTGGTCCATCCTCCACTCAACTATCAAATCTGCCTTTCTGAAGGGCTGGACCACATCCTCCCCTAGTCAAGCAACAACAGTGGCTCTCTCCAGGATCAAATATAAAATTCTTTGTTGGGCTCTTAAAAACCTTTCCAAAATTTCTTACACCTTCATCACTGCCTCTTAAATCTGCAATCTGGGGGCACTTGTCTGTTCTCACAGGGGATACTCCATCACCAGACTCCACCAATGGCAGTCTTATTCTTGGGACTCTCCCTCCTCAACTCTGCTGGGCTTCTCTTCTGCAGGAAGCCTTTCCTCAGAGATTATTTTTTATATATTCTGCAAATCCCACAACTATTTACCCCCATGGCGCTTTAAGGTGTGTGAATCCAGACTTTCACAGTGCTTGGCTAACAACTGACTGGACTGACTATTGATCAGAGAAATGCAAATTAAGACAACTCTGAGATACCATTACACACCTGTCAGATTGGCTAAAGTGACAGGAAATGATAATGATAACTGTTGGAGGGGATGTGGGAAAACTGGGACACTGATACATTGTTGGTGGAACTATGAACGGATCCAATCATTCTGGAGAGCAATTTGGAACTATGCTCAAAAAGTTATCAAACTGTGCATACCCTTTGACCCAGCAGTGTTTCTACTGGGCCTATATTCCAAAGAGATTTTAAAGGAGGGTAAGGGACCCACATGTGCAAAAATGTTTGTGGCAGCCCTTTTTGTAGTGGCAAGAAACTGGAAACTGAGTAGATGCCCATCAATTGGAGAATGGCTGAATATATTATGGTATATGAATGTTATGGAATATTATTGTTCTGTAAGAAATGACCAGCAGGAGGATTTCAGAGAGGCCTGGAGAGACTTGCATGAACTGATGCTGAGTGAAATCAGCAGAACCAGGAGAACATTATACACAGCAACAAGATTATAGGATGATCAATTTTGATGGACATGGTTCTCTTCAACAATGATGTGATTCAAACCAGTTGTTCAGCGATGAAGATAGTCATATACATCCAGAGAGGCCTGTGGGAACTGAGTGTGAACCACAACACGGCATTTTAATGCTTTCTGTGAATATTTCCATGCATTTTGTTTTCCTTCTTAGGTTGTTTTTTCTTCTTCTCTTTCTAGATCTGATGTTTCTTGTGCAGTAAGATAACTGTATAGATATGTATACATGTATTGTATTTGTCATATAATTTATCCTATTTAGCATGTATTAGATTACCTGTCATCTAGGGGTGGGGGGAAGGAGGGGAAAAGCTTGGGAAAAAAAAAAGTTTTTGCAAAGGTCAATGTTGAAAAATCACTCATATGTTTTGTAAATAAAAAGCTTTATATATTTAAAAAAAAAAAAAACAAACAAACAACTGACTGGACTGGCTGAAACCAGACTGTGGAGGGTTTTAAGTATTAAATATAAAGAATTTGTAGAGGCAAAAGGGAGCCACTGAAGCTTGCTGAGATACAGACCTAGAAGTGCTGAGTCTGAGAGCTCTTTGGGCATGGTCCCAGACAGAGTGGCTGCATCAGTTCACAACTCCAGCAACAATGCATGAAGGTTTTCCCACAACCCTTCCAACACTTAGGAGAGGTGTGAGATGGTACCTCAGAGTTGTTTCAATATGCATTTCTCTAATCAAGAGTGATTTTGAGCATTTTTTCATATGACAAGAGATGGCTTTGATTTCTTCATCTGAAGAATGCCTATTTCGATCCTTTGCCAAAGTCAACTGGGGAATGACTTAAATTCTTAAAAACCACAGAAGCTTCTAAAGCAGGGGAAGAAAAGCAGATGAGACACTCGGTTTTGGAAATAAAAAGCATTTTTTCTACTTTGCTCTCATAGTGAGTTAAAAGGAAGAACAAAACCTCTCACAAATCCCCCAGGTATTCAACACAAATCCAACAAATCCAAGCCCGTTAAGGTACATAAATCTGAGCTGGTTATTAAATGTTGGAGGCACTGAAGTGGTGCAGTGGATGGAGCACTGGGTCTGGAATGCAAAGACCCGAATTCAAATCCAGCCTCAGACATCTACTAGTTGTGTGACCCTAGGCAAGTCCTTTAACCCAGCTGGCCTCGACTTGCCTCTCTTAAAATGAGGTGGAGAAAATGGCACACAACTCCAGGCAGTACCTTTGCAAAGAAAACTCTAAATGGGGACACTGAGTCGGACACGACTAAACAGTTACCTATTAATTGCAGGGGTGAGCGCTTTGGAGGACTTGGCTTATAAAAGGTGCACATTCAGAAATAATCGTACGATTTTTATAAACCAGTTCGACTATGGGAGAATGAAAGCTTTTTTCGTGAATCTAGGACTCCAAACCACAGGTTTTCTCGGGACCAGCGTTTCTTCTCCGAACCCTCGAGCATCTAGCTCGAGGCTATGGACATTTTTGGAAGAAGTTTACCTTCCCAGCCGACTCTAACCGCGACCCGCAGGAAGCGTGAATTGTACAGCTCCTGCTTCCCAGGCAAAGGACTACCCCACCGCCAGGTCTGCCACGCATGCGCCATCGGGGCGGTCTAGAGGCCTCGACCAGCTGGTGGCGCCATTTCTTCCCCTTCTCCCCTTTCTTCCTCTCCCCCCCCCCCCCCGCCCCCCCCCCCCCTTGCCACCCCATTTTGACGCGGTCAGCTCCCGTTGATACCTTTATCCAGTTCCATGAGGGCTGAGTTCGCATCCAGTTCCTGTTCGCCGTAGCCGGCGTCTGCCAAGAAAGACTTGGTCGAATTTGACGCCATAGCGCTCTTAACAGTGACCAGACCAACCTATTTAGGACTGAAAACTCCGCTGCAGCGCAACCATCTCCCTCCAATTTGTTCTCGCGTGTTTTCTTCCCCCTTACCCCGGCTCTCCGCCAGCTAATAACGCGCATGCGAACTGAGTACTCTGCAGTTCAGGGCTTCTTCTTTCCCCCTACCCCCCGCGCAGGCGCAAGCGCAGCCAATAGCCAAACGCTCTAAGGCTTTCTCCATAAGGGAAGGAGGGGTGGGTAAGAAAGAGGCGGAGATCTCGAGGCAGGCGTGGCTTGCGTTTCGGCGATAGAACAGCGAGAGCCAATCAGCAAGCTTTGCGTCAGTTTGGCGCGGAGTTTGTTGGCCCTGCCCGGCGGTGGCGGGAGTTAGCCGGCATAAATGGGCTGGGGACTGGGGAGAGGGCGCGGGGGTTTTACGTTTTGGACTGCTTACAGGTCTGCTTTGTCCACTGCCCGTTTCCCGCCGCCCCAGATGCTATTCCAATCGGTCCTCCGCCAGACCCGCCTGGGTGCGGCTGGAAATGGTAAGTAACGGTTCTAACGGCCGCTCGCAGGTCCCCGCCACCAGCTCTCGGGCTGCCTCGCTCTCTTTCCCCGCTCCTCTCCGCATGTTTCCCGCTCCTTGGGGTTGCACCGCGGGGGACGGCGAGAGCATGAGGCGATCCCTCCCACCCAGGGTGCAAGGAGGCCTCAGGCCCCTCAAGGACCTGGAGAAAATGTGGCAGGTTGGAGTGGGCTTCATAAGTGGGGGGAAGGAAGAGAGTCGGGAAGGATGTCCTAGTTAGTCACTTGGTGGTCTTTCAACTCTGAGTCTGATTATTGTAAAGCGCTAGATTAATGCTAGTTATTTTTGTGATTATTATTGTTCTTTTCATAACCAGATTTCCTTCGGCCCAAATCCCACCTGCTAGGGGCCTCCCAGCCCCTCCCCCCTTGTGTCTCCCCTCCTCTGTGAGCTCTCATTTACATCAAATACATTTTATTTGAACAAATTTTTTTTTTTAATATTGTGAACTCTTTTGGAATGTGAGGGTCCCAGATCGCAGCTTCTTCTAGAAGTCGTTCTCGATTTTTCCCTCTTGGAGCGCCTTCTCTCTAAGATGGGCTCCAGGGCGTGTGGTGTGGGCCTCGCTTGCTTGTGGTTGTGGCCTTTTTCCGTTAGACCTGGGATCTGTGGGCAGCTGTTAGCGATCTCGAGCCTTTGTGTGCCCCGAATTTAGCCCGGGGCTGGCCGCGCTGATAGAACTTAGGAAATGCTTGTTGACTGAGGCAGGCATCAGTTTTTGCTTTTCTTTGTATTAGTAGGAGCTTAATAAATGCTTGTTGACCTGAGGCTGGCACCTAGTTTTTGCCTTTCTTTGCATTAGTAGTAGCTTAATGTTAGTTGATTCGAAGGTAGGCACCTAATTTGTGCCGTTCTTTGCATTAGTAGCTTAATAAATGCTTGTTGACCTGAGGCTGGCACCAAGTTTTTGCCTTTCTTTGCATGAGGAGCTTAATGAATGCTTGTTGACCTGGGGCCGGCACCGAGTTTTTGCTTTTCTTTGCATTGGTAGGAGTTGTTAATAAATGCTTGTTGACCTGAGGGTGGGCACCGAGTTTTTGCCTTTTCTTTGAATGATCAGGACTTAGCTCTATGTCTGGTACCAAATAAATGTTTAAATTCTCATTAACTGGTTAAGGCTTCCTATGTTTCTTCCCAACTTCTCTGCAAGCCTGGGCTCTCTTGCTTAGGCTAAAGGAAGCCTCAGCCCTTATCTTCCCTGCAAGATTCCTCCTCCATCTCTCCTTCAATTTAAGTTTGACTCCCAGGCCTAGAGTTCTGTCCTTATCTCTTGCATGTTAAATAATTCTCTCCCTTCAAATGCCCTATTTCCCACGTTTCCACCCTTATGGTTTATATACATTTTTCTAGAGCATTTTCTCAAGAACTCTACTCTTATCACATACTTGTGTGTATATGTGGAATATACTACTCCCCTCCATTATGTTACAAACCTCTTGCAGGCTGAGACCCCTTGTCATTTTTCAGCTTTTCTTCAGTACATTGACTTGCAAATATGAGGTTTTCCAAAAATCTTAGTGCTTTAAAAAAAATTGCCCTTTTGGAACATGAAGGAGGTCCTGAATGTGTCAAGCACACAGCCACCTGTGCACACTCCTAACCCCAGCTGATATAATTTGTTATTTACACCCTAGGGTGGATTCCCTTTGTATCCTTGGAAAGCAAAACTGGGTGGGCATCAGCCAGTTTTTGCCAGTTGGGAAAAATGATTGTGCAGCTGAGGTCCTTTGCAAATAAGTGGACCCTCCTATCCTACTAGTCTAGTGGTTTCCAAGGGAAAAGAAATGTGGCTTTAACAATAACTTTGATCTTCCCCTTTGGGAGGAGTTTTGTTCTTTTCTCTTCACTGTGCCTTTCTCCTCCCATACCACTTCGCTTTGGGTAGAAATAGATTTTTTTGCTCCTTTTGTTGTACTTCCATAAATATGCAAACTTTTATGAAGACTGAACTCTGGGTTCCATTTGCAAGTTTATTTCTCTTGTAATAAATCTCATTTTCATATAAGTCTTGTGACATTATGATTGCCTGTTGACAGCTAGGAACAAAGTAAGTGCTTAATAAATTGTTTTTCATTCATCCAGTCAAGTTTCAAATCATACTCATTCCTTCATAATATGTCTTATATGTGCGGCTTTCTTTCCTTTCAAGTTGTGCCCACTCATGTCCAAGCCCACTTTATGTCAAGTCAAAACTGTTGCAATGATAATCTTGATGGTCTGTCTCTAATTTTTCACTCATTCTTAGCAAAATGATGTCCTTAAAACACTTGCCTTGCATATGCCATTCTTCTGCCTGTCTGCTTAGAAAACTTAAAAGGTTCCATTGCCCATGCAATTCTTTGGCTGGTATTCAAAACCCTCTACAACCACTCCCTTACACATACCTATTTAAAATGATTTTTTAAAAGTTATTGGTATCTTTTGTTTTTAGGTCATCTATATTTCCCAGTATATCCTTCCTTCCGGAAAGCTATCCCTTATAATGGGGATTTGGAAGGGTGGAGGGGGGAAAGAGAGACCGTTCAGAAAAACTTGTCAATGTATTTTAAAAAATAGTCTGACTTTTGGGGTATTGTTTACATCAATAGTTCTTTTTTTGCAAAATATATGTATGGGTAATTCTTCAACATTAACCCTTACAAAGCTTTCTGTTACAAATTTTTCCCCCCTACTCCCCACACTTCCCCTAGATGGCAGGATATCCACTACATGTTAATTATGTTAAAATACTTGACAAATCGAATATATGTATACATATTTCCACACTTATCATTGCTGTGCAAGAAAAATCGTATCTACAAGAAAGAAAAATCAGATAAAGGAAACACAATGTGAGCAAACATCAATCGAGAGCATGAAAATGTTATGTCATGGTCCACATTTCACATCCCTCTCTCTGGGTATATATGGCTTTCTTTAGTGAACAATTGGAAGTGGTTTGAAACATTTCATTGTTGAAGAGAGCCATGCCCATCAGAATTGATCATCATATAGTATTGTTGCCGTGTTCTGCTCATTTGTTGTCTTTTGGTTCTGCTGATTTCACTCAGCATCAGTTCATGCAACTCTCTCCAGGCCTCTCTGAAATCATCCTGCTGGTCGTTTCTTACAGAACAATAATATTCCATAATACTCATATACCATAATTTATTCAGCTATTCTCCAATTGTACATCATTAGTTCTTTACATTTGTAAGGAAGTCAGGGGAAGAACACACATCTCTTTACATATTAAGAACTTCTATGAAATTTTTATGATCAGTCCAACCTGTTTTATTCATGTTGTCGACATTCCTGTCTCACTGTCTTTTCTCATGCTTTAACACACCTGGGATGCTTCCCCTTTTCTCTTTTTGTCCAAGGAAGACAAGAAGATGGTTAGAAGATTGGGTATATCCTCTATGGGGGGCTTACTGAAAAATATATTATCTATAATCAGGCAAAGGTGGGTGGATGGGGCATGGGATGTATTCTGCATTGATGGAAAAGCACTTTGCATCCAAAAAAGAGCCAAGTCTTTGTTAGGTCCTGACTCCATTTCAAAATCAGTTTGTTTCCTCTCCTTTATAAATTGTTTCCCAGTTTCTTCAATACTCACTCTTCAGTACTTGTAGCATACCTGTTCATCTGTCATTGATCCTGTGCTAAGAAATATTTGCTAAAGCCAAATTTGTCATAAATATTTTTTATCTTTGTGTGTAAGTATAATACATAATGCTATATGTCTTAGTATCCCTAACCTAATATGTAATCAAAAAGTTTGTTGAAGATAATGCCCTCAAGGAGTTTAGTTAGTAAATAAGACAAATGAGTATTTTAACAATTGTGTAAATAATAAAATAGCATGTTATTGGTCAATCTGTAAAATAGAAGAGGAATTGATTGAAAAAAAGGATTATACAAATATGGTATTGATACCTAAACCAGGAAAAACTAACACAGAGAAAGAAAATTACAGACTGATCTCCCTAATGATTATTGATGAAAAAATTTTAAATAAGTTGTATGACCAAGTGGGATTTATACCAGGAATGCAAGGCTGTTTCAATATAAGGAAAACTATTATCATAATTAACCATATCAATAACAAAACCAATAGAAATCATATGATGTGCATAGAAGCCAGATAAGTTTTTGACAAAATACAGCAACCATTCTACTTAAAACATTAGAGAGCATAGGAATAAAGGGAGCTTTCTTTAAAATAATAAGCAGTATCTATTAAAAACCAATAGCAAACATTATTTATAATGTGGAGAAGTTGGATGCATTCTTAGTAAGATAAGGGGTAAAATAAGAATGCCCATTATCATCACTATTATTTAACATTGTACTAGAAATGTTGGCTTTAGTAATAAGAAAAGAAAAAAAAAATAAAAGGAATTAGAATGGGCAATGAGGAAAGAAAACTCACTATTTAAAGATGATATGATATTCTTAGAAAATCCTAGAAAATTATCCAAAAAGCTACTGAAAATAATTAAGAGCTTTAGCAAAGTTGCAGGTTATAAAATAAACCCACACAAATCACCAGCATTTCTATATACTATTGACAAAGCCCATCAGCAAGAGATAGAGAAATTCCATTTAAATTAACTACAGACAGAATAAAATATTTGGGTGTCCACCTGCAAAGACAAACCCAAGACCTATATGAACACAATTACAAAATGTTTTCTTCACAACAAATAAAGTCAGATATAAATAATTGGAAATTTTTTGATTGCTCAATTCTATCTAACTTCAGTGCTATACTAATCAAACTGTCAAAAATTATTTTATAGAATTAGAAAAAAGTAACAAAATTAATCTGAATAAATCAAGATTATCAAGGGAATTAATGAGAAGGAAAAAAAAAAGTACAAAGGATAGTGGCTTAGCAATACCAAACCTAAAAACTATTATAAAGCAGCGTCTAGTCTATCAAAACCATTTGGTACTTACTGGCCAAGAAAAAGAGTAGTGAGCAGTGGAATAAATTAGAAACACACAGTACAACAGTCTATAGTAATATAGTATTTGATAAAGCCCCAAACTACAGCTTCTGGAATAACAACTCACTATTTGACAAAAATTGCTGAGAAAACTGGAAAATAATGGCAGAAACTCAGCATAGACCCACATCTCACATCTCATACTAAAATAAGGTCAAAATGGATACATGATTTGGGCGTAAAGAAGGATACTATAAACAAATAAGGAGAACAAAGGATAATTTATTATTGGAGAAAGGAGCAATTTATGACCAAAGAAGAACTAGAGAACATTATGAAAGGCAAAGTGGACAACTTTGATTACATTAAATTAAAAAGGTTTTGTACAAACAAAACCAATAGAAACAAGATTAAGAGGGAAGTACAAAGTTGGGAAAAAATTTTTTACAGAATAAAGGACTTCTGATAAAGGGCTTATTTCTATAAAACAAAGAACTGTGCCAAATTTATCAGAATACAAGTCATTACTCAACTGATAAATGGTCAAAGGATATGAACAGACAATTTTCAGGTAATGAAGTTAAAGCCATTTATAGTTATATAAAAAAAATGCTTTAAATCACTATTGATTAGAAAAATGCAAATTAAAACAACTCTGAGGTATCACTACACCTTTCAGATTGGCTAAAATTACAGGAAAAGATAATGATAATTGTTGGAGGGGTTGTGGGAAAACAGACACTTATGTATTATTAGTGGAGTGGTAAAATGATCCAACCATTCTGGAGAGCAATTTGGAACTATGCCCAAGGGGCTAATAATATACCCTTTGACCCAGCAGTGCTACTACTGGGTCTGTATCCCAAAGAAATCATAAAGGAGGAAAAAGGACCCATAGATGCAAAAATGTTTGTAGCAGCTTTTTTTGTGGTAGCAAGGAATTGAAAAATGGATACCCATCAATTGGGGAATGACTGAAAAAGTTGTGGTACATGAAAGTAATGGAATATTGTTCTGTTTAAAAAAAAAAAAATTGAGCAAGCAGATTATGGAAAGGCCTAGAAAGATTTACTCAAACTGCTGCTTATAGAAACAACCAGAATTTGGAACACAATACATTATATACAATAACAGCATGATTTGTGCGTTGATCAACTATGAAAGATTTGGTTCTTCTCAGTGGTTCAGTGATCCAAAGCAATCCCAACAGAATTTTGGACAGAAAATACCTTCTGCATCCAGAATAAAGAACTAAGAAAACTGAATGTAAATCAATACCTGCTATGTTCACTTTCTTCTGGTTTTGTTTTTTGTTTTTTTTTTTTTCCTCTCCCATGGTTTTCCCCTTTTGTTCTGATTTTTCTCTCCCAACATGATTCATAAAGCAATGTGAATTAAATATAAACTAATTTTTTAAAAAAGAAAAAAGGAGTAGAGAGAATGGAAACAGATTTAGTGTGTGCAAGAGCCCTCAGATTAAATCCTCCAATCTCCTCATTTTACAACTGAGGAACTGAAATGACTAGCTCACTAACCCATAAGGAATTAATAGAGGATTTGAACCCAGGTTCTCTTGACTACAAATCCTGTTCTTTAATTTTTTTTTCTTTTCTTCCTTAGAGGAAAAATGGAAGCTGGATACCTAAAATATTGATAGCTTTCTGATGAGGTTTCAGGCTAGACAACACCATAAAAAGGCCTAAAAATGATTCCAGAAAAATTGTGGATGGGTGTGTTTTTGTTTGAGTTTTAGGTACAAGTTGTATACAGATGTGTCTCTTTGTAAGAAAGCCTGACATAAAAAAAATAATAACTGCATTTTATCAAGAAAAAATAGTGATTGAATATTTCACAAAAATATTTGTTACATAGCATTGATTTTCCATCTAGTCTAACCGTTACTTGAAAAAGAATTTGTTTTACAATATCTAACAAGTAGAGTTGTCTGGTCTTTGTGTGAAGACCTTAAGTTAGGATTTATCTACTTCCTGTTGTAGCTCTCTCCATTTTTAAATAAATCTCATTGTTAGATAATTTTTTCCTTGCTGCAAACCTTATTTTTTTATTTTTTTTGTAGCCCTCCTCGTTATTTCTAAACCTGTCCTCTGGGGTCAAGAAAAAAATGTCTAATTGTACTCTTCTAATACTGTAAGACAACATGTTCTTCCCCCTTCGCCTAGTCTATTTTCCTGGCTAAGTATCTCCAGTTCTTTCAGGCCTTTTACCAGATCGTTTACCACTTCTGATTAAACTTTGACTTAATTACTTTTTGAAAATAATACCCTCAATATTTTGCTATATTCTAGATGTAGTCTGAACAGATAACAGAGAGCAAGCATTTCTAAGTATTTTGAGTTAATGGGGTACTTGACACTCAAAATACATATTTTCCAAATCTAATTTTAAAGTATGTATGAGTGTGATTTTTTTTTTTTAACTAAAACTTGTGAAACAGCCTTTGACATACCTTTTAGTACTTCAGATAGATGAAAGACTGGGAATCACTTTCAAAGTTGTGCTTTCTTTCTATCTTAGGCTACTTAAGATTTGGAAAAGGTAGTGTTTTAAAAATAACTATTAAGTAATATTACAAACATTTTATAAATGAGTACAGTGTGATTGACTTAGGAAGAGCTATGTGATTTTTTTTTTGCCGTTAATATTAGTAATACCATAAAAAGTGCTCTTCACTAAGAAGCAAAGGTTAAAAAAAAAAAAAAAGCTTTTGCAATGTATGTAGACCACATCTTTATTTAATGTTTTTCCCCCAGTTATATTCAAAACAAATTTTTTTCTACTTTTTTTTTTCTTTTTTTCTGCTGAGGCAATCGGGGTTAAATGACTTACCGAGGTGTCACACAGATTTGAACTCGGGTCCTCCTAACTTCAGGGCTGGTGTCTACATTTACTTTTAAATATTTTGAGTTCTAGGTAAAAGTCATTTACAGCTGTAGACCACATCTTACAGAAGTCTAGTCTATGAATGAAAATCCTATTAGGGAATGTAAGCACAGAAGATATTTAAGCAGAAATAGCAGTTCTCTTTCATCTCCTTTGAATTCTTCCTTTGAGTAGTAATCAGAGCTACACTAATCTGTAAGATATAGTAGTCAGTCAATCAGTGAGTAATTTTTTCTTCTTTTTTTTATTAAAGCTTTTTATTTGCAAAACATATGTATGGATAATTCTTCAACATTGACCCTTACAAAGCTTTCTGTTACAAATTTTTCCCCCCTAGTGTCCACCCCTCCCCTAGTTAACTAATATATTTGACAAATCGAATATATGTATACATGTTTCACACTTATCTTGTTGTACAGGAAAAATCGTATCTACAAGAAAAAAAAATCTGAGAAAGGAAACACAATGCAAGCAAACATCAGTAGAGAGCGTGGAAATGTTATGTTGTAGTCCACATTTCATATCCCTCTCTCTGGGTGTATATGGCTTTCTTCACTGAACAATTGGAACTGGTTTGAAACATCTCATTGTTGAGGAGAGCCATGTCCATCAGAATTGATCATCATATAGTATTGTTGTTGCCATGTATAATGATCCCCTGGTTCTGCTCATTTTGCTCAGCATCAGTTCATGCAAGTCTCTCCAGGCTTCTCTGAAATCATCCTGCTGGTCATTTCTTATAGAACAATAATATTCCATAACATTCATATACCATAATTTATTCAGCCATTCTCCAATTGATAGGCATCCATTTAGTTTCCAGTTTCTAGCCAGTGACTAATTTATTAAGCTCCCACTATGTGCCAGTCACTATGCTAAATACTGGGGACACAAAAAGAGACCGAAGACAATTCCTGCCCTGAGAAAGGAAGGGGCTGAAGGAGACTAGCAAACAAGTATTTACAAACAAGAAAAATTGGAAACGATTAAAGGAGAGAAGGCACTATAATTAAGAGGAGTTAGAAAAGGCTTCCTGTAGAAAATAGGATTTTAGTAGAAGTCCCTAGATGGAAATGAGAAGGTAGAATATTTTGGACAGAGCCCAGAGATTGGAGTGTCATGTCATGAAACATCAAGAAGGCTAGTGTCATTGGACTGAAAAATAAGGGTAGGGGAAGAAGGCAGTAATGTAAGAAGGATTAAGAAAATTGAAAAGATACAAGTGGGCTAGGTTATAAAGAGCTTTAAATGCCATACAGTACCACAGTTCTTCTAAAGCATTGATTTTACAGCATTCAGCTTTCCTTTTGCAGTGCAACTTTAATAGCCACACACTGCTATTGTAAAAACCATAGCTTTGATTATGGATATTTGTTGAAAAGGTGATATTTCTACTTTTCAGTATGCTGTCCAGATTGACCATATCTTTTCTTCTAAATAGGAAGCTCTTTTAATTACATGGCTGCAATTGATGTATGCACTGATCTTTGAGTCCAAGGATATAAAATCTGACATCAGCAGAGATAGTAATTAAATCCAAGGAAGCTGATAGGATCAGCAAGTGAAACTGGATAAAGGAAAAAAAGAAGGGCCCTGCTGGATACCTATAAGTAGAGGGCATGACCTCAATGAAGATCCAGCAAAACAAAATGGTATATCCAGGAGAAGATGATTAGCAATGTCAAAGTCTGCAGACAGATCAAGGAGAATGAGGATTGAGAAAAGGCCATTGGGTTTGGCAACAGTGATCTTTTGTAACTTTGGAGAGAGCAGCTTAAGTGAAATTCTAAAGTCAGGAAGTCAGACTATAAGGGATTAAAAAGAGAAAGTAGAAACATACTATAGAAAGTCTTTTTCAAGTTTAACTACAAAGGATGAGAGATATTTACAGGACAATAATGGGAATGGAAAGATCAAGTGAAGTAGAGGAGGACATGGACATCCTTGTAGGCAGTAAGGAAGGAGCCAGTAGGTAAGGAAAGATTGAAGATAAGTGATAGAGGAAGATGACAAAGGGAGAAATTTGTTGGGAGATTTGCTTGTTGAGCAGGTGGAGTTCACCTTGGTAAGGAATAAGGTTATGTGTGGGTGAGAGCACACACATAAATATATCTGTGTTTAACTGTAGTCTGTTGAGGGGATAGTGGGGGGCAGGAAAGAAGGGGGAAAAAATAAAGTAAAAAAGACACAGCAGACAACCCAAGAAAACTTACAAGAAAGCAAAGAAAAAATGGATAGTTATAAATATGTCTTCCATAGTAATATTTGCTTTCTTGAAATAGAAATTTATTGTTATATATTTTGAATCCTCCCTTATATTTTGTGGGGCCATGACAATTTTTTTAAGTTTTAAATAAATATATTTTTTTAAAAAATATGGGCGCAATACAATCTCAAGAGAGCATCTGCTGAGAAGTTGTGGCATTGTTAGATATATGGGAAAATCATCTAGGAGAACAAATCTATCAATGAATTTTGAGGGAGTAAAAGGAATAAGGGCATTTTTTTGTCAAATAAAAGGGATAGTGGCAGAAGACAAAGAATGAGAGAAGAGCAGTAGTTACTCAAGGCAAATGACTTTTTTCTGAAGTATGTACAGTATAATGTTTATGAAAAGTATTGGCTCACAAAAATGACAGTGTAAAATGTATAAGAATAGTTATCTCTGTTTATAAAAGGTGCAAGCTCATTCGAATGCCCTTTTGTGTGAAGAATGTAAAACTACATAACCTCTCTGTATATAAAAAGTGTTGAAATATGTTGTTTCTGAAATGAATAGGCAGTGAAATAACTGCTAAATCGGGATTCACAGCACCCCAACTCAAACATACCAGCTGTGCTTCTTATCACCTTTATGAACACAGAGAAGTCATTTAACTTCTTTGGACCTAAGCTTCATTTCTAAAATTAGGGGATTGTATTAGATGATCTCTGAGGACCCTTTCAGCCCTAAATTTATAGTCTCTGTAAGGAATTTACTTTTTTTTATTTTAGGGTCATTTTCACAGTATCCTCTCCAGTCACTCTTAACTGGCTACCAGTGCAATTATAATGATGATCACATTTCTTATGGAGAGATGGGAGTCCCAGTTCCTCCTTTTGGATGCACCTTTTCTACTGGTAAGGCCTTTACCACCTTTTTTAAAAGGGGTAAAATTCAGTTTAGGCATGAATCTCAATTATCTTATTATACTAATCTATGAAGTCTTATTTTTTTAATTTAAATGAAACTTCAGTTACAGAGGTTTTAAAAAATATATAAATACATTCTCTAAACTAGTTAGCTGTATGTCAGTACTTTTCTCAGAGTTTGCACAGAAAAGTTGGAACTTTTCTACTTTTTTTTTTTTTTAACAAAAAACAAAGACTAATCAAAAAAAGAAAAGTTGAGAATTACCAATCTCCCAAAGCCCCACTACGTGTTTGCGTATGGTAAGGCTAAAGGCCCCTGGCTTGGTTTGCCCACCTCCCACCTTAGATAGTACTCTGGAAAAGATGATAGTATCATAAATGTTCTGCTTAATTTCTAGAAGCATGACAAAATCAAATACTATAATGAAATAAGGAAAAGTCTCTAACATAATATGTAATTAAGACCACTATATAATTTATTTATTTATTTATTTTTTTGCTGAGGCAGTTGGGGTTAAGTGACTTGCCTAGGGTCACACAGCTAGGAAGTGTTGTGTCTGAGGCCAGATTTGAATTCAGGTTGTCCTGACTTCAGAGCTGGTGCTCTATCTACTGCACCACTTAGCTGCTCCTACAATATGGTTTTTTTTAAAAAAAATACTTGATTTTATAGTCCTATGGGTTGGAAAAGACTATAGTGTTATTTGTAAATTACCATGATTAGTATGACTTCATTGTTAAGTATGAGTACAAATTTTATTGGAAATTTGAATAAATGCAAGGTGATTTTGTGGAAATCTAAGGAAATTTTGCTTCAAATTAATCCCTATCTTAATTCTTGACATTTGACTTGTATCATCTTTCTCAGTCTCAAGTAAATTTTCTCTGTAGTTTTTAATTCCTCCTGATGGAATTGTTTTATCTGAGCATCTTCAGCCTATACGTTTGGTACTGGTGTTCATATTGATCTTTACGTTTTTCTTCTTTAGCTCCCAACTTGGAGCACATCCTTGCAGTGGCCAATGAAGAAGGCTTTGTGAGACTATATAACACAGAATCTCGCAATTGCAGAAAGAAGTTCTTCCAAGGTAAATCTTCTCAGTCCGTGGACTTAAATATAGAAATTTGTGCTCCTATGTCCTGAGTACCATGGGGATTATAAAGCATATGAAGGCTATCCTCAAGGAACTCACAATCTATTTGGAAGGGTGGGATGAAGGAGTAAGACAAACATAGAAATAGCTGCATCACAATTTGTACATTATATTGTTCAAAGTACAATATAATAAATGCCATAAGTGGTAAGAAAAGTATTATGAATGTTTAAAGGAAGAAAAGGAAAGACTTATGAATGTCAGGACATTTGAATTGGATTCAAAAGATATGTTGAATTTCAGTAGGTAGAGATGGATAGAGGCTAGGACACAGCAAAGAGAAGAAATAATAGGAGTAAAAGATTATTTTATTAATTCAGATTAGGTTTCAGAATAAGTTAATATGGTAACTAGAAATTGGGTAGAAAAAAGGAATTTGTGAGAAATTTTGAAGAGAGACTTCATAAGATTTGATAACTTTGACCAGACTGTATTTGAATGTTGTAGAAGTAGTAGAGATATAAGGCCAGAACAAGAAATTAGAATTTTAATGTCAAATTTGCTGCAAATCACAATATAATTTCTAACTTCAATATAATTTGTATCTTAACAACTCAGAAAATGGATCTATTTATTTATTTGAACATTCACCCTTTATATGGATTACTAGTGGTTATTGCTCTGACTCATGATCATATACTACTTTCTTTTTTTTTTTAATTAAAGCATTTTATTTGCAAAACATATGCATGGGTAATTTTTCATCATTGACCCTTGCAAAGCTTTCTGTTACAAATTTTTCCTTCCTTCTCCTCACCCTCTCCCCTAGATGGCAGGAAGTCTATACATGTTAAAGTACTTGACAAATCAAATGTGTATATACATATTTATACAGTTATCTTGCTGCATGTACTACATTTTTTTTTTTTTTGCTTTTTGCTGAGGCAATTGAGGTTAAGTGACTTGCCCAGGGTCACACAGTTAGGGAATGTTAAGTGTCTAAGACTAGATTTAAACTCAGGTCCTCCTGACTTCAGGGCTGGTGTTCTATCCACTGCGCCACCTAGCTGCCCCAATGTACTACTTTTTTAAGTCATTTATTCTCACAAAGAATTGATGAATTTGTCTGGCACAAAGGACCCAGAGTTAAGATAGTGCTCATTCAGACCACAAGACACTAAATTGGTATAGAAGTAAGCAATGAAGCAGTGACAGCCAGATCACATTATGTCCTCCTATTGTCTCTAGAACTGCTAGAATACTTAGATTACTATTAATGACCATTCTTGTTAGTTCTTACCTCTTTTCTTTTCATTGTTCAGAGTGGATGGCTCATTGGAATGCTATCTTTGATCTGGCCTGGGTCCCTGGAGAGCACAGACTTGTAAGTGACTTTTCTTCTTAGTATTAAATAAACATTGATAAACTGCGGACTAAATTGTGATTCCTTATTTCTGGAAGGTCACAGCATCAGGAGATCAGACAGCCAAGATTTGGGATGTGAAAGCTGGTGAGCTGATTGGAGTTT
Organism: Myrmecobius fasciatus; assembly: GCA_023553655.1. Classification (NCBI taxonomy): domain Eukaryota; kingdom Metazoa; phylum Chordata; class Mammalia; order Dasyuromorphia; family Myrmecobiidae; genus Myrmecobius; species Myrmecobius fasciatus. Next base: position 514,855 of record JAJPUD010000854.1, on the reverse strand, counting down.
GCAAAGGCCATCAATGTAGTCTTAAGTCAGTTTCCTTCTCTAAATTTGAGAAAGGTAAGTGTTTGTACCTAATTTTTCCATTGTACTTGGAATCAAGGTATCTTACCTCTGCTATTTGATGTTTGTGTTGCTGAAGGCAACTCTGGGTTTCAGTTGTTTCCTATACTATAAAGTACAAATACTAAGACTGATTTAACCTCAAATAGAGACAGTTCTTGCTTTATGTAAACTCTCATTATGTGAATTCAACATGAATAATGGGCAGGCAGTGAAGCTGCTGAGACTGGGTGTGGTGGGATGGGGAGCTGCAAACAGGAGAGGGAAAGGTATGTGGATGGGCTAAGGGAGAACTGGCTGTACAGGAGACACATACAGAGAATCTGTGTCTATTCCGATAAATAGTCTGCTTTTTCTTTCTCTCCTTTTCTTTCTAGTGATCCATACTTTTCAGGAATTTAAATAGTCCTCCCGATTTAGAGCATTGTTGGTTGAGAAAGAAGTGCTGAGGGCTAATAGAGTATTCACTCCCTAACCTAGACCAACAATCTACATATAGAGTGAAGAACAAGGCCTGGATTTGTTCCTCTACTTCCTTTTCCTTGGGCAAGCTCAAATTCCAGACCTCCTAGCTTGACCCTCAGTTTGCTGTTTAGTCCATACCCAGGCCTCTCTCTGAACAGTGGAAGCTCTAGGTTTAGTCCCTATCGCTGTCTTTCTGTCTACATGTTTCTGCTTTTTTAAAAAGACAAATCCAATCAATCAATGAAGTTCTTATCAATCAATCTGTCAGTCTTCCTTAATGTGGTAATAAAAAGGCAGGAAAGTGGTGCAGGTACAATGTGTTAGGCCTTGTCACAGCTTATTGATAAGTTAACCTTGTTTAGGTAGCTTGAGGTAAAGAGATCACCTCCTGGGGTACACCCGCTACATGTATAGAGCAATTTTTTAAAATTTCATTTTTATGAAAATGGCAGTTACTTTTAGGTGCAAATGAGCAGTACTGGTGTCTTCCTGTCACTTCACATTTGTTTGCCTACCACTGATGTTAACAGTGATAATCCATCAAGGGGAAAATGCAATTTTGTTTCTTCCCACAACTTTTCAGAAGCATAACTATTTTATAGAATAAGGCATACACTCATTCATATAACAGTTGATTCTGAGTTTCTTTTTAAAAAGAAATTTTATTTAAAAAACCCCTTAATTTGCAAAGCCCTATGAAGAATTAACAAGAAGAAAAGCATGTCTACAGCATTGTTTCCTTTAAGGTATTTGTTGATGATTGTTGATGATGGAAAGAGCTACTGGTTCAACACTTGTAGGCGGTGGCTTATATTTTAGGATTATTCATTCGCTTGCATTTTCTGAGTACCAATTTTGAGGAGGGAAAGCCTGGATTTAATAGAAAAAACACTTGAATCTGAGTTCTGCTGTGGAACCCAGGGCAAAGTACTCAACAACCTCTATTTGCCTCAAACAAATACAAAGGTTGAAGGAAATGACTGGTGATTTTCCTTCTAAAAGAGAGTATTGATTAAGTGATTTCTTAAGTCCCTTCCAGATAAGTCCTTTACAAATCCTAAGATTTCTTGGGTAATAAAGAACTGACCTTATGCATATATGTATGTGATCATATACATAAAAAACAGTTGATCACCAAGCATTTATTAAATGTCTCCTATGTACTAAGCAATATGCTATTCATTAGGAAATCATAATAGCCCCTGATTTCCAGTGGCTTACATTTTCAGAGAGAGGCAGACAGATAGTCACAGAGAGTGAGTGTGTGGAAGGTGTGGGGGGGGGTGTAATTTATTAAACAGTGACTTTTTTTTTTTTTTTTTTTAATAGCTGTCTTCTGTACAGGTGGAAGAGATGGCAATATTATGGTCTGGGACACTAGATGCAATAAGAAAGGTAGCCGTTCTGTTTTAACTTTGCCAAAGGGAATCTTTTTTAAATTTTATTACAATATCTAGAATGAAATATAGAATGATCTTCTCCTAATGACCATTGGGGGAATGTGTTCACATGACAACCATTAAGGGATCTCTATTAGTCATTGAGAGCATCAGTTATTGAGATTATTAGATTTCTTTTGGAACTAAGTTTTAAGGGACTACAGATTTAAAATATTACATATATTATGAGATACAGTCAATGTCTGTTGATTTTCCTTAATTGCTTATCTTTGTTACAAAGGAGGGTTTGTTAGGTAAGAAGCATGAAAGATGTAAAAACACTGATAATCATCAGAATAAATTAATTTTAAAAGCAAATTAGTATGTAAATGGTGTCGAAGGATTTAGTTAACATTATAAAATAAGATAAAAAGAGTGAATGTTGACTTAATTTTAATTTAAATAACTTAGAGATTTGGATTAAATTAAATGCAAGATCAAATTACTTTGCAATCCTATTAATTAGCTTTATTAATGAATATCTTTCTGTTATTTTATACCTATGCATGACTTCTATTGATTCTTTTGTTTTATTTACTTTTTTTCCCTTAGTACACCAAAAACACTTCACTAAATGTAGTACAGCTATGCAACACTAATTTTACTTATTTAATCACAAATTGATGAATTTTAAGGGAACCCTTTCTGTTATGTTTTCATTCTTTTCATTATTAAGACTCAACATGAGATCAGATATCACAAATTTAAGTGAAATTTACCAATATCTTTCAGATGGATTTTATAGACAAGTGAATCAGATCAGTGGAGCGCATAACACTTTTGACAAACAAACCCCATTGAAGTCTAAGAAAAAGCAAATTTCAAGAGGACTTGCTCCTTCTGTGGTAGGTTCTAAAGATTTCTAAATCTTTTTAGATCTTATTTAAGAGATTGTTATCTAGACATACAGGCTGGTCTGGAATTAATTAGGACTTTATTCAGCTGTCAGTGCCATAGATTCAAGTAGACACCATGTATACTGCAATTTTCCCAAGGTGCATATATTCTTCTGGGAAGATAATATATACATAGTTATAAGTAAAAACAAGGCTTTTTTCTTTTTTTGCTGAGGCAATTGGGGTTAAGTGACTTGCCCAGGGTCACACAGCTAGGAAGTGTTAAGTGTCTGAGATCACATTTGAACTCAGGTCCTCCTGACTTCAGGCCAGTGCTCTATCCACTGCGCCACCTAGCTGATCCCATATCAAGGTATTTTTAAGGCCAAAGAAATGACTAATAAATGGACAGTCTAGAAGACTTTGTGGAGAAGGTAGTACATAGTTGAAATTTAAATGGACTCTGAAAGGGAAAGATGTAGTGTGTGATAGGCATGAAGCACTGTTTGTTCGAATATACAGAGACAAGAGGTGGACTATTGAAATGGAAAATGGAATGTATAGTACATCAAAGGGAGCAATTTGAAGTAAGAGAATAGAGGTAGACTTGATCAGCTTCATAGTAGACCCCTAATGCCAGGATGAGTATGTATTTCAGAGGCATTTAGGAACTAGTAAAGGTTTTGGAAAAGGAGGTTTCACAGTTGGACTAATGCCTTAGGAAGGTTTTTTTTTTTTTTTTTTTTTTTTTTTTTTTTTTTTTGCTTTTTGCTGAGGCAGTTGAGGTTAAGTGACTTGCCCAGGATCACACAGCAAGGGAATGTTAAGTATCTGAGACCAAATTTGAACTCGGGTCCTCCTGACTTCAGGGCCGGTGCTCTACCCACTGTGCCACCTAGCTGCCCCAGGAAGGTTATTTTTGACAGCAATTTGAGAATGAATTGGAGAGAGGTGAGACTGGAGATAAGGAAACCAATTGAGGCTGATCATCCATTTAAGAGGTGATAAGAGTGTGAATTAGGGTCCTGAACTGATAGTGTGTTGTTTATTAAGGTATTAAATGGTTCCTACTTTCTAGCAATTTCCATCTCAAGATTACATATGAGGTGATGAATATGAATATATGCTTTGAAGAATTGCATATGTTTAATCTATAGAATTATTTTCTGTGTTGGGAAATGGGGTGAGAGAGGGAGAAAAAAATTGGAACAAATGATTTTGCAAAAGTGAATGTTGAAGGTTATCTTTGCATGTATTTAGAAAAATAAAATACTATTAATTTTAAAAATTATGTATTAGGCATATTACAGATTTCTTTCCTTTTTAAAAAAAAAGTCACTTTAATTTTTTTTTCTACTTATTGGTTCTTTCCTTCTTGAAGAGGATCAAAATGACATCAGTGTTAGTCAAATTACATTGTGTCCCAACTGTAGCTGATCAGACTAGTAAGACCTTGAAATGCTCTATCACAGTGTCAGACATAATAGTCCTTATAAACATTTGAGGTAGATTTCAAGAATATATTATAAAGAAGAGCAATTGCTAGGACATTAGATTTCAAGGCACAATATCATAGATAAGGTATAGATTAGAAATCATTTCTGCCAAATTCTATCTATCAAGAAAAGAAGAAAACAGGAATTAGAAAACTGGATAAGGTAAAGATAGATAATGAAGTTATTAATGCTGTCAGTATCAGAATCAGAAGGAGCTGATTTCTTTTCTTCTTTCCCCTTGTCCTGTTAGGATTTCCAACAGAGTGTAACAGTGGTCCTGTTTCAGGATGAGCATACATTAGTGTCAGCAGGAGCTGTAGATGGGTAAGAGTATGTTTTGTACTATCTTTGAACAAATGTCTTTTGTGAAGTGTGATAGGGAAACAACTTAGTTGCCAGTATGTATCCTCTGATAGGATGAATAGCCTAACTGAAGCCATAACACCAGTAAATAATACAATTAGGTCTCTTCTACCTTGAGAACAAGAGAGATAAAATAGTTTACAATACTTAGGAATCTTTTAAGATTTACAAAGTATTTTTCTCATGCCATACCTGTGACATAGATTGGAAGAAGTATTTTTATCTTTTTTTTATATATGAGGAAATGACTTCATAGAGAGGCCTTGGTTGCACAACTCATAAGTATTAAAGTTAGGATTGAAATTTAGCCAGATTTTATGACCCTTAAGACCAGTACTTTTAATTCTATGCTTTAATAATCTGTCCTTATTTTAACTTCCAGAGTTCCTAGTGTTTTGAGGATTAGACATCTGTCTCTGTGGGTTTAAGAACTGAATCTCTGTGTGACCTGAAAAAAGAAAACTGATTTATTTCAGG